>JAJHUR010097544.1:0-16975 GCA_027495735.1 Lutjanus campechanus
AACCTTTCTCTTTTCATTCAAGATTGTTACTGTTGCTTTGCCTTGTTATGTGTTATGGTCTGCTTGGCCTTGTCTTTCAGTGTTAGCTTGGCCTTGGAGCTCAACAGTGAGATTCCAGAAGTGAAAATCTCATGTAGGTTCTGAATAGATTTAGATCATTAGTCATAATCTTTGTAACCGTCCAAGGTAAACTTAACTATGAGCTATGAGATTGTGAAAAGACAATTTATGTTCTTGTAAAAACCACAAGTCCATATGTCCATATGATGTCAAACTTGTTTGAAGACAATTACATTTTATTCATGACTACAACAATACTACAATACCCACAATCCCTGAGTGATTGGTGGAGCTTGCTGTTATAATGGAAATGTTCACTGCCCCTGCAAGTGGGTACTTCCACTAGCAAACAAGAATGGTACTAATAATGTTTTTATGCAGCAGTGAATATAATTTATATACACACAACACAACACTGTTATTAACAATATAAACACCATAATGAGAAAAGTTAAAGTGAAGAAGAAACATTATCATTTGCAATGGTTTATGGGATTAGTAGTTTGTTCACTCTTCAAATAATTATGTACAAAGTCTTGTACCTTTGCCTTTTTATCCTATTTCCAGTCTTTTCTTTTTTTTTCTCCATATCAAAAGTTTTAAATTCATGATTCATCTAGTGGTTGGTTGGCTTGGTTCCAGATTTAAAACTCTTTTAGGGATTTTCTGGAACATCAATGGAGAAGATCAATGAGAAATTCACATGGGCGGTCACTGTTGAGCTCTCTTGAGGTTAGTGGTTAGCCTGCTTTTAGCCACAGCCTTGTTATGCTGTGCTCAGCCTTGTTTCTCAGTGTTAGCTTGGCCTTGAGATTAGTAGTCGGCCTGCTCTACACTGCCCAGTTATCCTTGCTCTGTCTCACTTTGCCTAACTGGTGCTAGCGGTTAACCTGATTGATCGTTGCTCTGCTGTGCTTTACGGTGTTTAGCTGGACTGTACTATTCTTAGCTGTTATCATGCCCTCAGCTAATGCTTAGTCTTTATGTCTGCTGGTTTTTAGCCTGTCTGTTGTTGCCAAGTTGTATTAGCTTTGTTTTGCAGCATTGGGTTAGTTTTGTTATGTATTAGTTTAATTTTGCCTTGATTCCTCTTCCTTAGGTTTCATTTTGTTTACTTATCCTCTTTGTGTGCTCCCTGGTTGGGTAAAGAAGCTGAGCGTTAGTCACGCTGCTCAGATACAGTAAGTATCAGTTTGAAATTTTTGCTAAACTTTGTGCTTTGTTCCGGTTAGAATGATGGGTTATTTGGGAATGTAGCATAATTTGGGAAATGTATTCATGTCATTGTATCCACTAAGTGAACAGAGTTTCCCTCCTTCAGTGTGCCTTGGTTAGTGTGTGTGTGATTAATTGTTGTTTTTTCCCCCCATTTTTGTGACTCCTGTTTTGTCATGTTGGAGGGCATAAAGTTCACAGTACTCCTGGCTGTATTTAACTGCTGCTCCTGCTTTCCCATCACTTACTGACCAGAATATTTCTAGTCATGTACCAAGTGTTTACCCATATTTTTGAGTCTTTGGGCTGCTTACCTCGTAGCCCATTTAGCTGTTCTCCACTGCTGTTTCTCCCTTGCTCATTGATTAGAGGAATCCCAGATCTGTAAATGTGTTTATTTATTTTATTTTATTTTTGTTTATGATTTTTTTAAGCTGCTTTGCCGAACTGCATCCAGCAGCCTCCTCTCCCTCACTTATTGAGTAGAAACTTGTCAGTCTGCTTCTACATGACAAACTTTTAACATTTAGACTATTAAATAATAACAAAGAGTGTTGTATTTTTCTAAAGGAATATTTTTATATAAAAAAAATTGAATATATATATTTGCATGTCTGCTTCTGTATTCGGACTTACCTGTGTTTTAAAGCTGCAGTGCGTAACTCTTACATGTCTGTAAATGTCCGTTTCACTACAAGCCACTACTAGAGGAGATGACACAATGCTGATTAAGCCGATTGGCTCCTCTAACATCTCGCAGTATTTTCCAGTATATATAATTTTTGATTTGCTTGTCGACCGGCGATATTCCCGCGCTGGCGCACAGGAAATGACGCGTTTTACCTCACAACAAGAAGGGAAGGGGAGGAAGAGTGGAGAGTCTCATAGCAAGAGGCAGAGTGCAGGTAGAAAGAGAAAGCGACATGGCGGAGAACCCAAAGAAGCGGCCGAGACATGTTTCAGAAGTGGATCCTACCACAAAGAAAAAGCCTGGACGTCGGCTGAAGGACTATTAGCGAAAAAGGAAAGTGACCGACAGGGAAGGCAAACACGGATTTGTATTGGCATCACTTTTCCTCAGTGGAGAGCCCTGAAGGAAGAAACTGGGCTGAGGGCAGAGACGGATGTTCCCTTGCTGCTGTTGGACAAGTAAGTGACTTGGTTTATAATTAGTAGTAGTAGTAGTATTGCGGTTACATGAACTGGACCTAGTACTTTATTATTTTCTTGGAAATGGTGCTATGAACATAATGTAATGTTAGCAGCCTGGTGTTCGCCACGTTGTGTAGCGAGAGACAGTGTCGAGCAGTACACGGTGTGAAGCAAGTGTTTCTCTGTGTACCGTGACAAGCAGTAGCCTACACGGTGTGTAGCGAGTGTTACTCCGTGTACACGGTGTGTACACCTGGGCATACGTCATATGGAAGTGCCAGCTTTATTGTTGTAATAACGCAGAATTCCGCGAGGGGGCGACAGAAGTTACGCACTACAGCTTTAAAGGGGAACCCTTTTGTTTACACTTAATTAATCACTAGTTTAAAACACTGCCCAATGAGCATAAGAAGTCACCTAAATCAAACTCATCCATGATGTTTTGCATGACCAAACATGGCGGGATGCTGAGTGTGGCTAAATGATAATTGCTAAAATGCTCATGTTTGATCCTCCAGCCCTGACTTATAATAATAATAATAATAATAATACATTTTATTTAAAGCGCCTTTCAGGACACCCAAGGTCGCTGTACAGAAAATATAAAAACAAAAATATAAAATACAGAGACAACATACAATAAAAAAAAAAGGGAGAGGGGACCATGTGAAGCAGTTTATAGAGAGTAAGCAAGACTGAACAGATGAGTTTTGAGTTTGGATTTGAAGATGGGGAGGGAGGCAGAGTTACGGAGATCAGGTGGCAGTGAGTTCCAGAGTTGGGGGGCAGAGCGGCTGAAAGCTCTGCTCCCCATAGAGCTGAGGCGGGCAGCGGGTACCGTGAGATGGAGGGAGGAGGAAGATCTGAGGGTACGGGATGGAGTGACAATGTGCAGGAGGTCAGAGAGGTAAGGAGGGGCGAGGTTGTGGATAGACTTGTAGGTGTACAGAAGGATTTTGTAAGTGATTCTTTGATTTACCGGGAGCCAGTGGAGTTGCTGAAGGACGGGGGTGATGTGGTGAGTTGAGGGGGTTTTTGTGATGATCCGGGCAGCAGAGTTCTGAACCAGCTGAAGTTTATGGAGGGACTTTTGAGGGAGGCCGAAGAGGAGTGAGTTGCAATAGTCAAGGCGAGAGGTGACAAGGCTATGGACGAGGATGGCGGTGGTTATAGGAGGTTACCATAACTTCTAGGAAGTCTGGAGTTTTTTGGACAATAATCACTGTCACAGGTGTGATTGCAGAGCCTCTTCCAGCACAAAATGTTTGAAAACTATTTGAAGAGCACTGTTGCACAGAGAGATTGAGTGGACTGGTTATATTATACACTGAGAGTGAACAAAGTTGAAGTTGCAGATTGAGGCGGACTGTTGTGCAAGACTCACAGAATGACATTCAGACAGGTGAGTACAACAACAAACTCACTATGATGGCTAACTCACTCTCCAGATGAGAATGTCAGGGTTGCTAAGCAACATAGCGTTGTGTGAACGTGTGTGCGGTACACATTGTGTAAAATCTGCTTAATATTTGCTTTAAAATGTGTATTTGTGGCTGCAGCCAGATTTATTTTATTGTATCTGCATGTCTGTATTGTCTGCCTTGGCAATGCTGTTTAACAAGTGTGGTCATTTAATTTCTGTAGCCTAATAATGCTTGTTGCACCCGGTGCACTGGCCACAGCTCTTTTTATTTATTGTTGTTCATTTTTGTTTAATAGAGTTTTGTCCTAGTTTCTGGTTAATTCTAGTGAGGCCACACTGAAGAAGGCAATTATATAATTGACAATCAGTTCTATTCACAGATGGAGAGGATAATTCACTTGCAAATAAAAGACTGCTTTTACCACAATGGTTTAAACACAAAATTTAAACATGCTTATAGACATAACTATTCCACTTGTTCTGCCCTCACACAAATGAGAAACAACTGGTTAAAGGGGATGGATAATTCTCAGATGACAGATGAAGTGTTACTGGTGTTACTTTAGCGATACATTTGATGTGATAGACCATAATCTTTCATTTGGTAAACTAAAAAGTTACAGATTTAGATTGAGCGTGATTTCTTTTATCAAACATTATCTTTCATTCAGCACACAAAGGGTGCATTATAATGGCAGTATGTCTCATTGTCAAGGGCTGGAATGTGGCCTGCCACAGGGTAGAAGTCTAGAACCACTCCTGTATTCCATCTTTACAATGAATGAATGAAGTTTTATTATTGTGTCATGCACAAGCAACGTGCCCAACCCAAACAGGCTTACAAGACAGCATTATTCAGACAAAGAAAAAGACCAGGAACCAAAGTAGCAAAAAAAATTACAATTAATGTTAAACGGAAAAAAAAACAAAAAAACCCATCCTGATGCTTTTCCTAAGCTTTAGAGACAAAGTTAGCCAATTTATGAATATTAAAGTTAAACAGCCCTTCCATCCTGTCATCATCAGACCAGAACATTTCTGGATTTTGAACAGACATTTCATTGACCATCCGTATTCTTAACTCATCATAAAAAGGACAATACAGAGGAAAATGTGATTCATTCTCAACTTCTCCTAAATAACACAATTCACACAACCTGCTGTCCTCCTGGATGTTTTTAAATCTGCAAACTTCATGGTTCTGAGGAAAGATTCCTGTTCTCGGCTGTGCAACTAAAGACCTTTGACCCCTTGTTAAGTTCGCTGTAACATAAGATTCAGGGCCATAATTGTGCTGATTTGAATATATGTTCATAATTTTGGTTTTAACAAAATAGTATTCAACCATTTTTCCTCAAATCTAACAAGTAACGTTCTTCTAATTGTGTTTATACTGCATGTTATTGTAGCTTCCTCAAAGATATAATGAATGCCTTTAACCCATGGAGAACTGTGAATATACTCCAAAGAAAAAACTCATTGACCCTGTTTTCTGACACATTAAGCAGACGATTCCACAGTTGGATCATTTCACATTCTTGCCTTACTGAACCAGAAATCCAACCCAGATCTTGCTGAACAGCCAAAATAGGAGCAAACTTAAGAGCGTCTAAAAAGCAGCTCTGTTCTTTATGGAGTCTGCTACTTTTACATTTTTTAAAGCCCCATTTTCCCGGAACATAATTTAATAAAGGGGAGATACATGCATCATAAAGTTATGAGTAAGTAGAATATCTGAGATCTTTATATACTTACATATATACAGAAGTCATTATCTTCATACTTCATGTAATATATTTTTTTTTCTGAATTGAATTATCTGTGTTTTACTTTACTTTTACAAATGACTTGCCATCTGTTTTATGAAAAGCAAGTATATAAATGTACACGGATGATTCTACACTGTATTATGCGGCTAATAGTTATAGGGAATAAGAAGGAGTCCTGTCTGCTGAGTTAAATTTGGTCTTTGATTGGATAAAACTAAATAGGTTAGTGTTAAATATCTCAAAGACCAAATCTATAATTCTGGGAGCTAGCTTTAACCTGTCATATGCCTACTCTGAGTCTGAACTTGTCTGGTGAACTTGTACAGCAGGTGAATAAGGTTAAATTACTGGGTGTAATAATAGATAGTTGATTATGATGGGTAGAACACATTAGGGAAATGGGAAACAGCATCTCAATGGCAAGTAATGAGGCATGTAGTTTATTTAATCTTAAGCCACCTGGAATATTGCTCACCTGTTTGGTCATCTGCATCTAAAAGTGAACTGAGAAAACTGCAAATTGCCCAGAACAGAGCTGCTAGACTTGTCTTTCATTTCACCACAAGAACAAACACAGAAAGCATCCATCATACACTCTCATGGTTATCAGTAGAAAAAAGGCCTCAAGCACAGTTATGTTCTTCAACAATAACATATATTCTACTGAACCAGAGTGTCCACACAGCCAAATCATAAAATGCAGTTATTTTCACAATCATTTCACTAGAACAGCAGGTGATGGTCAAATCATGTTACTCTGCCCAAAATCTAATGCCTTAAAAAATGTCAATTTACGGCTCCATCAATTATTCAAATAGCTGCCCCTTTTATATATGTTAATCTAACAGTAAATCTTCATTCAAATACTATTTAAAGATGCATCACTTATGCAGTTGATTAATAATCCAGTGCAGCTCAATAATAATGTAATGTAATGTCTTCTTCTGTTCACAGATGTTGGCCTGTGATTCTTATAACTAATTCCTCCTGACCAACCTCAGGAAATGAATGTACCTTGGAATGGATGAGAAACTTGTATGATTAGTTTCTTATTGTACCACAAGTAGACACGCACATGTGAAGAACATAATGTACTAACAGCAATGTAACACTTAAGGTACTTGTTCGACTTTATTTTGTAGTGGAAATGTGTTCTTCTTTTTCTTATACAACACTATCATCATATACTAGGTTGAAATCCTAATGTACTGTCTATGGTTGAAGTGAGTTGTTTACCCCCCCGTCCCCTCTTCCCCAGACTTGATGAAGCTTTGTAGTTTGTACATTGTAATTTGACAATGACAAGCCACAAGGAGTCCTTCTCTTAGAGCTGATCCGTTGTTTCTAAATGTCAGTTGTTTGTCAATGTAAAGTTCATCCTGTTATCCTGAAAACAAAAGTCCACTTCTCTGAAAATATACACTCTGGAGTTTGAGTTCAGTGACTGTCTGCCAGACTCCATTAACATATTGCTCAGTTTAACCGTTATAAACATTTACATGATGATTTCTTATGACTCATAAACAGCACTAACTCACTCTGTGAACATTTGGCCTTAATTCTAACTCTAACTAACCTGAAATGGGCAAACAATAGCACAAGTTACAGCCAGGAAGGAGGACATCATGGCTGCAGTGTTGTTGTAAACTTAGCATGTGTCCTTAATCTCTGATGACATAACAAGGTCATTTTGTGACTTAGTACTGGTAATACATTACAGATTTCTCCTTTAACGTAACATTACCTTTGCTCGAGTGAAATATTCTTATTTCCAACCCTGATAGTTTGTTTCTTTGGGCTCAGCAAAGGAATAAACCTACACACTGGCAATAGATTGTGTGGTCTACAGTATACAGTCTGTGTATACGGCATATGAATATATATTTTTGAGATGCAAATGAAAAAGTCGAATACACAAAAAAGAGTTTTTTCAGGCTACTGTTGATTTTAATTTACTTCTTTAATGTTCAGATAAACAGGCAAGGTCTGCAAAAGCAGCTCTGAACCCATAAATGATTTAGTTATACCGCATAAAACCTGATTTACTCGTTTGACAGTACTCAATAAATTCACCCACGCATTTCACTGCAAAAGTATTCAAATTTAAATCACATGGAAAAAAAAGGCTAAAGGCTTTTACATTACCTGAATATTACATGAAACAGCGTGGAGCACGAGGGAATCTACATATTGCTTCATAATGAAGAAGCCCTATTCATGATCATACATTAATTATGATGTAACATTTAAAGCGTGACCTGCTGCTGATATGGGCCTGCTCAGTGTAAATCAAGAGATATTATTGGCCCACAACTTGTCTGACTGACTTCTTGAATGTAGCTGATTAAAAATTTAAACGCCAGATAGGGATTTTTAATATTGCAGAGTAAGAAACTAATATCAGATATTTCCTGCTCAGACAGATGTGATAGTGTTACACTGGACTGGGATTTGTGTTTTGCCTTCCACAAGTGAGCTCATTATATTATAGGATCAGTTAGAAGTTACCTCTTGTCCAAAGGTTTCAATTTCATTAAATGATAAGCAAATTAATTTCTATAATAGCAAGGATAAGGGGTTCCTACATCCCATCATGAGAAGGTTAAAACGCACCAGAAACCTGTGCTGTAGCCACTGGTGGACTCAGATACTCCCATTTTCAAAAAAAACACTGCACACAGATGCGGATCCTTGAATTCAGATTAAGTGCATGCTTACCTCTGTGATACATCACCCTTTCTTTCAGCAACACTCAGCAAGTGTTTGGGAACTGAGGACACTAATTGTTGTAACTGTTGTGAAAGTGAAATTGTCTTATTTTGTACTTAGTGTGCCACCCATTTTCAGTGGGACACAGGTCTGGATCACAGGCAGGTCAGTCTAGTACCCAAACTTGTTACCACAAAGCCATGCTGCTGTAACTCGTGCAGAATGTGTCATGGCATTGTCTTGCTGAAACAAGAAGGTACTCCATCTGGATGGCAGCATATGTTGCTCCAAAACCTGAATGTACCTTTCAGCATTACAGAGGCCTTCACAGGTGTGACAGTTATGGGCACTAACACACCTCCATACCATGCTAGCTTTTGAAGTTAGCACTGGTAACAGTATGGATGGTCTTTTTCCTCTTTAGGCCAGAGGACTTAATGGCCATGATTTCCAAAAATATCAACTGAAATGTGGACTCATCAGACCACAACATACCACCACCACATATCCACTTTGCCTCAGTCCATCTTATCTGAACTCAGGCCCCAGAGAAGCTTTGCTTTGCTTAACTTGCATTTGTAGATGTAGAGACAAACTGTGTTTATCAACAACACTTTTGTGTAATAATATGTAAATGTAATATCTGTCATACAGTTCTGTGTATCATCAGGTGCAGGAGCCTATGGTCTCCTGTCTTAAGGCTGGTCATGTTGACACAGATCCGCTACCCCGTGAATCGTGCGCCCATTGCTATAGCAACACCGCAAGCAGGGTTGCTCAGATTTCTGCTAAGCTGTGATATGACATTCATCTCTCCCATCAAAGATTCCATGAAATAGGCAAAAGGTGAAATTCCTGGAAAGACATGAATCTTCAGTGTGAACCTCCTGCTGCACTAGTGGGTGGAAGTAAAAAAGTCCCACCATTAAAGCAATCAAAAGTCTGTCCTATCAAAACAAATTGTCTTTCTGTCTGTAACTAGTAACCACTGGTTTATGTCTACTGTTAGAGCTGGTTATCTTTTGAAGAATTTTCCATATCTGTTTCTTCCTTGGACAGAATATTTCTCAAATGTTTAATGTTTCAAGCAGAACTTAAAGAAAAATCCAAATGCTGGTTTAAAGCTGTACTAATCAATATTTTTATATTAATAATGACGCTGAAGAGTGTAATATGAAAAGTCAAAGCTTGTGCTGTCAAACCCAAAGAATATGATCAACCACCTCTGCAGCTCTCTTCTGTGCAGACTGTTTTACTTTCAGACTGCAAAAGTGTCCCAAATCTGATTTTTCTTTTTTTTTCTTTACTCACATTGATCTGTTTTTTTTCATAACAGTGTGAACACAAATCTCATCAAATCCTCTTTTTTTTTTTTTTAAAAATTCTGATTTGGGATACTTTATATGTCAAATCAAATAAATTATATATCAAATAATGGTCTGATTTTTGCAGCACAAACTGAACAATCGGAACAATCGCATCAGAATTCATGTGACTTTTACATTGCTGTGTAGGACTTTAAAATACAAACATGTTAGACCACATGCACTAACCCCACCCCTGCTGGCAGCCAATACAACCCATCTGCTTTCTCATGGAAATGGGTTGCTTGAAATTTTGGATGAAATTAGTTCCTGTGAAGCCATTCATGTCATGATCCCACCAATCCTGCTTCTGACTCTGCATCCACACATACTCTATCTCCATACGGAATTAGCAGCTATTGCTCCACAAAAAACATAATTAAAACTTTGGCTCTCTTCATTCTTGTTATCATCTGTTTGCAAATTTACAGGTTTCCACTGCACATTAACTGAGAATGAAACCATAAATGCTAACTTCAGTGACCTTTTTACATCCATATGGATCAGATCAATTGAGCACAAAGGCTTGCAGTGTGAATGTAGCCTTAGCGTTGTTCAGTGTTAATTTAGGGTTTAAGGCCAACATCTTTACTGTGCTGTTTGGATCACTTTTAGAACTTTCATCAACATTGTTTGCAGCAGCAGCTATTTTCAGGCAAAAAAGCTCTGATCAATCAACTCTATACTTACTCCCCATGCAGCATCAAACTGCAGACAGACAAAGTTTTGTAAGCTGGTAACTGGAGCATCGAAAAGCTAACAAGCAAGATACTGCCCTCACGAAATAGTGTAGACCAAAACAAAGCTAAAAGGAGAGTGAATATTGGATTTATATTTATCATGTGGACACAGTCTCAACTGAAAATTTATCATCATGTTGCTCTGTCTGCTTGACATGTGAATAACCTTGCGAATATGTTTTCTTTTTTAAGTGTCAATGGTATGTTTTAAAGCAATAGTTCACCAAAAAATGAAAATTCACTCAATATCTACTCACCCCTGTGCTGATGAGAGGATGGGTGAAGATCTCCAATTCACAAAACACTCCTGGAGTTTCAGTGGAAAACAGCGTTGCAGCCAAATCCAATACAATTGAAGTGAATGGTGACCAGTGTAGTCCAAGTGTCTGTAAGCTGCGATATTTAAATTTGATCCCAAAAGGCATTTTCACTGTAGCCTCTCAGACTGGAGCCACGTGCAACTCACACAACAGAGAGAGGTCTGCTCAGAAAATAGTGACTTGTTTCGCGTACAGTTGACTTTGCAAACTTTCAACAAAGAAGAAAATGTCCAAGGACTTCAACATAGAAGAGGGCCATCATTTCTTTGCTCAGCCATATTTATTTGAACCAGAATATACTGACGAGGAACGCAGACAGATGGACGGGGCAGCCGCAGGTCAAACAGACCCACATGCAGCCGCGGACAACAGAGCGAGAGCAACGGAAACCTGGTGGTGTAGTTGTACAAAATCCTTTCCAGATTGACAAAGGCCCAACCTGCGTATCTGCTTCAGGTGCGTGCATGTGGCTCTGGTCTGAGAGGCTAAAGTTGACATTTAGGCTAAAAACATGGTGTAAATGGTGTCCTTTGGGTCAAATTTGAATGTTGCAGCTTGCAGACACTTGACTTACACCACACAAGCACTATGGAAACATCCTGTGTTTTTGTTGTGTTCTTTTTTTACATTTTAAAATTGGTCACCATTCCCTTCAATTGTACCGGATCTGGCTGCGCTGTTTTCCACTGAAACTCCGGGAGTGTTTTGTGTACTGGAGATCTTGACCCATCCTGACATCAGCACAGGGGTGGGTAGATTTTGAGTAAATTTTCATTTTTGGGTGAATAATCACTTCAAGCTCTATGTGCGCAAGAACAAAAAAAAATAAATAAATAAATGCAGGTTTCACATTCATCCCTTGCTGTCTAATATCCTCCCAAAACACCCTATTTCACAAAGAAAATACATCTCAATAAGGACATAATGATACCATTCCATGGGACCTTTAACTTGGACAAGGGCACACCAAACAAGAAATTATTGTCACAAGCTGGTTTTGTCTGAGATTGTCTGGAGGAATTAAATGCTTAAATTATCTGCCATCACCACAATCCATCTGTGTAGCGGCCCCTGTTGTGCATCAATAGTGGGACAAAGTGGATATTTAGACATTTATTAAATGCAATGACTGGATCCAGGAGCTCAGATTCCCCCCTCTGTGCAGACTGAGAGAAACAGAGGGCCTCACCTGTGGGGACATCAGCCATGATGCTATGATATTGATCCATAAGTAGTTGGAGGTAGATTGTGTGTAGAGTGTACCACACATCACTATTGAGGTCAGGTCACAGTGACAGCAGCAGGGACCACCTGAAAGTAGAAGTTTCATTAGAGGCGAAAGAGCTGTATTTGCTCCTCTACTGAATCAGATGGAAAAGAACTAGTGGCTCATTAGCGTAGACAGAGATGAAGACACTCCACACAGTTTATGTCTGGAGGTCTCAGCCTGCAATAATTCTCCAAAATGATGATGGAAATCGTTCCATCTAATTGTCAAGCGAATTTGTGGCAAGCTTTTTAAATATTGCAAAAAAGAAAAAAAGCAAATTAGACACATTCCCATCAACAGGTTTGGAGAGATTAAACTAGACAAAGCATAGCATTTCATCATAAGGTAGTATAGGCTACATTAATAACCAGAGAAGAAGTAGAGGTTGCGAACTGGAAATAAAACCATTTGTGCACTACCCATGAATAAACCTCAGAGAAGAAGACAGAGCAAAACCAATCACCTAGGCCATCTATGAGAGAAAAATGGAGAGAGTTCTCTAGGATCTGTGTACGCTTGGCCAAGTTCTAACTGTTCTTTCATGAGACAGTCAGTAGTCATGTGAGGTAAAAGTTTGCTACATCGGAACTTATTCAGAAAAGATGTTTCCATCTCTCATGGAATGCATTAACTCTTTTTAACAAAACCAAAAACAACCTCAAGCAAGCATAAAAGTTTCACATGAACCTCTTTTGAATGAGATACTTCAAAATGTGAATAAAATATGTTGGTGGAAACACGGCTATGACAGGACCCTGTGGTTCACTTGACAAAGGCCAAGTCATGTTGAATGCTAGTAGGGTCATGGTCAACACCACATCAGACAGAGCAAGCTAGATGTAGAATGATGACCACAATGAGATCAGGGCTTCAGAGAGTGGAGACAACATCATCTTTTATAATATTTATAATACAGCTTCAGTAGATCTGTATCTGGATCCTGACTGGATGAGAACATACACGCAAAAGGAAAGCCCTTTGTGAAATACAGTTTAGGTTAGAGTATGTTACTGTTCATTAGCATAGGAACAGCAATAGAGATATGCCCTCTAGAACCACTTAAAATCCCATACACAATAACACGCACTCACATAAAACACAACAGCATGTTTTCCTCCTCTTACTGTGTGTTATTTCAATTAAATGGAGCACAGAGGAGGTTAAGCACTCTTTGGCCTGAGTCATCACCCCTTAATACACCGACTGACACACACACACACACACGCACACACACGCACGCACACACACATACACTAATCCTTTGTCACTCATTCGTGCCCATCAATAGCTGCTGTCCAATTTCCTCAGAGGACAGGTTAGTCATGAATTGTCCCTGACCAATGAGAGAAGGCATAGGTGTGAGTCATGCTTGTCAGAGGTGAGTGACTGACAGCTGAGACTGCGGCAAGGTTAACATAAGAACATTGTGTTATCGCTGGTAGTTTGTGTCTGCCTGTATGCTTATTTCTTCTGCTCAGAGCCTGCAGAATAATAATAGTACATCTTTTTAGAATACAATTATTCCGCTATCAGAAGAAAATTGGTGCTATAATTGCAAGCCAGGACAACCGCTGGTATTTGGCAGCGCATCTGCAGAATGTACATTCATTAGCAAAATCCACATAAACCTTAAAAGTTCAGTGGATTAGGGGTTGGCAACAACGCATATCTTCCCTTTGAGCCAAGGGATTAAAAATGAATAAATAAAAACGCAATAAATAAAAGGATAAAGAATGCTATATGTATTGAAATGTTGAAATGACCCCAGTGAGTGTTCTTGCAGAGCGCCTTTACTACAAGCCAGTCATGAAATTGTGCTGCTGTACTCGTTGCTTATTTCAGCACAGAAGTAAATCAAAAGGCAAGTTCACTGACAAATGACAAATGAGGTAACACTGTATGAGAGCTAATTGTTGTAAAGGAAATACCTACTTAATGGCCATATTGGCACACTGCCCTCTTGTGAGATGAATAAAATGTCTGTTCGCCTCCAAGCAAAAGCCAATTTAGCTGAAATGTCCATACAGGCCGGTCTCACTGGGCTCCCCAGGTTTGGCAGCACTAAGCAAGACCTGCTGCTCTCACATCTTCTGTTTTTCTTCCCGTCTTGTTCTTTCTCTCAGTACCCATCATATTTCCCCTCCTTTCTTTCCTCCTTCCTCCTTCTCCAGCTCGTGTATCTAAGCAGTGTCTATTGGAGAGTTATGAATTAGTGATGAGTTAATACTAAGATGAATTATTGTGATGGTTTATTCAGTAAGGGTGCTGCTCTGCTGTCGGTGTGTGTGTTGAATTGTGTGCTCCAACTTGTCATGAAGGCTGAGTGGGTTCGCCAGTTCAAGTCCGTGTATGTGCACGTTTGGAGAGTAACAGATTACATGTGTCGAGATTATGTAATTTGGATACAGACAAAAGGGAACTGTATTCCATTGCAGTTACAGATAAAACAAAAAAGATGTAATAAGATTACAGATACACTGAGTAAGAATGGGTATTATTTGTAAGAATACAATTTAAAATAAAAAGCCATATACACCATGCACAGCACACACACAGTGACCGCTTTACTATCAAGGCCTCTAGTGAAAAAAATGCTTTCACTGGGGGGAAATGTCTGCATTTTGTCAGCATTTTGTCTTTAAATCAATAAATAAATTGTACACCACTAAGGAGGGAACAGCTGGACAAACTATTAAACCTAACAATAAACATAAAACACAGAGCTACACGATTAATTGATTATTAATCAACTATTAAATTAATCTGTATCTATTTTGATAATCGATTTTTTTGTTAAGAAAAAATGTCCACGTTCTCTCATTCCAGCTTCTTAAATGTGAATATTTTCTGGTTTATTTACTCCTTTATGACAGTAAACTGAATATTTCTGAGTTGTGGAACAAAAATCGACACTTGAGGACGTCATCTTGATCAGCATTTTTCATCATTTTCTGACATTTCATGGACCAAACAACTAATCGAATAATTGAGAAAATAGCTGACCAATTAATCAATGATGAAAATAATTGTTAGTTGCAGCCCTAAAAACACTGTATTAGGCTAAGCAATTTCACCATATTTTACACTGAGGTAATCCAAAAGTAATCGACAGTAATCAAGTTACATTACTTTAATATTGGATTACTGACTATATTTTTTAAGAGGTGATACGTAACTGTATCAGAATACATGTACGTACATATATACACACACCTATTCCAAAGTGGTGTTCATAAATGGATTATGATTAGTGTAACACTTCAGAGTGTCCTTTTAAAGCATGCAGGTCTGACACCACTCAAAGAAGCACACAAGCCCCAACTCTCCAGCCTGTATGCTGTTTCTACGATCTCAGCTTTACTCCATCTCCTGCCTTCCTTGGACTCTGCTTTGGCATTTCTCATAACTTATTTAGACAGGAGGGGAGCCACAAGGAGTACTAGCGCAGGGGCACACCAGTAAGACAGCGAGACACAACAAGACAAGGCCAGGAGAAGTGGCACATACTGTACGACTGTTAACTATTCATTACGATGACTAATTAAACATTTACTCCTTTTCCAAAGCATAGCCCTGAATACTGGAGTCACGGGGGAGGAGTGGGTGTTGGTTAGAATTACAGATATAATGCCAGAAAATGTCAATGTGAAAATGTCTCATTGGCTTGAATACGCTCTTTGTCCCTGCGCTCCTGTTTATAAACTAAAGCCTTTATTAAAGCTGGAATCCATAACAAATAACACATTCAAACCAGAGCAAAGACGAAGGAGCATGAAGTGCCTCATTTGTTTAGTTCTTTTACTTCTTGCATTTTAGTGCACAGTGCAGTGTAATGTGTCAGGTAATATAAATGTGAATATGTATATTTCTTTCACATTAAGGGGTATTCCATTTTGCAAACTGCAACTGAACCAGATCAATTGTCACTCTTTAATCCATGCATTCTTTTGTCACACCCTGATGCCCGGGTGCTCTGGTAGTTGGTGGAGCGTGCACTCCATGTGCCAAGGCTGAGTCCAACGTAGCAGCCGTGTGTTTGATTCCAGCATCATTCCCCCACTCTCTCTCCAACTTCCCTGTCATATCTTCATCTGTCCTATGATTAAAGCCATAAAAGGCCCTAAAAAAGTGTACGGAAAAAAAAAAAAACCCGATGCCTTCTTTACCCACAACAAAACTTGACTGGTGACAGTTTGATCAGAGATTTGGGTGTGTTAAACTAGTAGTGGGTAATGTAGCCTCAGGCCGATAGCCTCAAGCAGAGATGAGGAGCTGGCTAGACATCTGGTAAGCTCACTTCTGTCTACCTCCATGTTATGCCCCTGAAAAATGGGGAGAAATAATCACAGGAATGACAGGTACACAAAAATGTACAAAACAATGACGTCTGCAGGAGGGAAGAGCAGTGGTTCCCAACCTTTTTTCCTTGGAGGACCCTCTATTTGTACCTAAGGAAAACTGAGGACCCCGAGCCTGCATGCATGTGCAACACAACAAAAGAATACAGTAAATGATTAATTCCAAAGCTTTACTGTCCAAAATAAACACCAAATTGTTTCCATTCTTAGAACTCTTACCTCTGGTAAATGTCACCAACGGTACTTTTTTTTTTTACCCAATTGAGTCAGCTAACACACACACATCCTTACCAAAAGAACAATAATGATTCATTATCACAGAGTTGGAGAAGTCACAGTGGTGTGGCCTACTCAGAAGTCTACAAAGTACCCTACTATTTTTGATTTAGGACAAAGATATACCGTATTTTTCGGACTATAAGGCGCATTTAAAATCATTTAATTTTCTTAAAAATCAGCAGTGCGCCTTATAATCCAGTGCGCCTTATGTATTAATTCTGGTTGTGTTTACTGACCTCAATCCGATTTTATGTGGTACACAGCGCTCAAAAATCTGTCAAAATGTTTTAGTACGACTTTGGTAAGCTACGGAGCC
>JAJHUR010097545.1:0-12513 GCA_027495735.1 Lutjanus campechanus
GTAGTTTGGTGGCACAGATGGCTTGATTTTTTTGAAAGTTTTAGATGTACTCTTTCTTTTGAGATTCCTGTCTGTGTGCAGGGGCACATATGCTAGACTTTGTTTACATACTTGAGATGGATGATAGCAGCCATCCTTTGCAGAGCACCACTGAGAGGCAGTAACAGAATAGCTTAGAAATGAGCCGTCCTCATCCATCACAGCAGACTCGGCTGAAACCTTGTGACCTTACATCCTCAGCAAAATTAATGACCAGTTATAGCTTAAAGGTCCTTGTCATCCATACGAAGAAGTAATATATCTGTTTTTTGTTATTAGTCTTGTCTTGTCTTATATATGGACAATCCACAGACACCTCCAATGTCACCCTGGCTTTTATTGTTGCGTGTCAGAATTTCAACAGCCTCGATGTTGCACACTTGATGAATAACATAGCTGATATGGCAATAAGTTCAAGTTCAAGTTCATTAAGATTTTTTTTTACAGTGTTGGAATGTTAAACTAATATTGTCATATTGCATGTAACAACACATACTGTATATTTAAAGTAACAGTTTGCAGGATGTAGTGACATCTAGCAGTGATCATGCAGATTGCAAACACCTCATCTTACTCTCCCCTTCCCATCGTGTAGGAGAACCTATGGTGGCTGCAAAATTCACTCAAAACGTGTAAATACATATCTAGAGCCAGTGTTGGGTTTCTGGCTACTGTAGAAATATGGTGGTGTCTCTGTGGAGGATGCTTATTCTAAGGTAATGAAAACACAATGATTCTCATTTTCACATGATTATACACTTATGAAAACATACTTATGAATATTAAATTCCAGAGGTGTGAATTTGAATCAAATGACTTGAACTCGAGTCACAAATGTGATGACTTCAGACCTAACTAAACAAACTCAAAAAGGCAACTTGCAACTTGACTTTGATTTTAACATCGGTGACTCATGACTTCATTTGGACTTGAACCTTTTGACTTTAAAATAATTAATAAGTGTTTTTTCTGCATTTCTCTCTCATTTTCTTCTGCCATTTAAACTTTAATCTTCGAGTTGCGTTAAAGTACATTTTGATGGCATGTCAAAACATGTTTAAGTACTTTCCAGTGCGCAAGCAGGCTATTGAGGGAGAAATATTTTCCACTTATTATGTTGGCAGCAGGATTCAGTGTCTTATCATCATTTTGAGGAGTGAGTTCAAACCCAGCAAAAGGCTGTTAATATTCTTTTTTTTTTTAAAACATCACCTGGCCTCCTGATGTTTTTCCATTTGTATCCATGATGATGTGTATCCTTTTATGTTATGTTTTGCCAGGATCATTAATTTTTCAACATATCTCAAGGCTGCATTTTGGAGACACTATTACAGTTTTCCTGGAAATAAGTATCAAGCAATTTAACAATGTGTAATTGTATTTTAGGCATAGTTCATCGTTTTTACAGTGACTTGATTTCAATTACAAGCCACAAATTAGATCAAAGATCAAGATGTTTTATGAAATCATTAGGAAGAAATCTACTTTGTGGTTTCCCACAGGGCATCTTCCACTAATATAGTAGAAAAATATGGATACCGTCTGATGATAGCAGCTGAGATCACACTTCTGCAGGAAACCACCCCCAAAGATGGGAAAACAATGCTCCAATCAAATTCATTCAAACATTTTCCTCACATGGCCTCTTACTGCTGATGAGTACAACAAATATTTCAAATATCTGTCACAATCAACATGTTTGTTGCCATCTGTTTTCCCTCCTTTCAACTTGTGTTGTTTCTTAATTAGTTGGAGTAGTGATGCATGTCCATTGCAGCTGCGACTGATATCAAACATTGTTTATAATGATACTTAGAATGGAAAGACAGGAAATGAGCTAATAAATACAATCAAATCCATTTACTGCGCTGGCAGAAGCAGGCATGAGTAAACTAAGAGGAGGTTTGGAGCTTGACTGAAAAGAGACCTTTAGGAGGCTGATTTCTGTGTGATTACTCATACTAATAAAATTGCAAACCTCTCTACCTCCTTGCATATAGGGGAGAGCAAGTATGATTGTACCTTGAGGAGAGTTGTAACGCTAACAATTCCACCAACCAGGGATAAAAGTAGTAGTACAGAGAACATGATCATTTCAGTGTTTACCCACTTCCTCCCCAATCCCACATGGTGGCTGTCAAGGCTGGAAACAGGCAAATGCAGATTCTATAGAAAAAGAAACAAAACAAAACAAAAACAAACAGATTTTGCTGTAAGAAAACACATTTTTTGGCCAAGATTAAATTTTGTTTAGTACTCATATTGTTGCAGATAAATCATGACTTATATTAGATTACAGGTATACTGTGTAAGACATAGCCAGAATTTTAATTTAAATGTTCAATAAATGAACTGACATGACGTCAAAGACGTTTCTGTACTGTGCTGCAGAGAGGTGCTGATGTTTGCATGCTGATCAGCTAGTCCCAGCCCTTCCTGTCTAATAATGCAACTTTGTGCCTCAAGAGGTGATAGTCTGAGCCAAGACTAACTTAGCTAATGGCAGCTAATAGGGAAAGTAGTAGTATCTGATGAGGTTATAAAGGGTAAGTCATTCACATGAGTTCTGGAAGGCCAGAGGTCCAGTGATCTTCCCAGTGTAGGTACCTCTAGCAGCAGCAAAGTTTTCTCTGAGGTGCAAGAAAAAGTGTTGGCTGACTGTTTGACTCAGACAGCAGACCTCTATTATGGTCAGGTTAGCCACTGGAGACCCAAATAGAATTAAATGTTAGCATAGGAGCCAGACAAAATAAGAAACTTTTTGTGTCTATGTATTTGGGCTTTCTATTCCACTTTTTAAGGTATAAAAGTTGTATATCAACCCTGCTGGTTGATATACAACTAATATATAACATCCACCACCCACAAACATGGGATGAGAAGCAGATGGCACAGCCTGAAGTGGAACTCTAGCCTGTCAGTGAGGAGTCCAGAGGCCCTTCACAAGTTTTAAGCACATAAATGTGGAACATTTGATACATGATATGGAAGATTTTGGTGAGGTTTTAACTCTTAAGAAACAGCCTTCTCTTTGAGCATACACATTAATATTTGGGGAAAAAAATCAGCCTTTAAAGCCTGAGTTGAGTTGAATGGCTATTCTCCTGATAATTGAGTTGGAATCTAATAGAACCCATTTATTCTTTGTGTTTTCTCATCTGCATTAGAAGATCATTAAGGGAAAATTATGAGAACTCTACCAAGGGCACAATGGACCCTTGGCCATTTAGACTAAATGAAAAACTTGACACTAATGCAGGGTGAGCATAATCCTCAGTTGTCGTCTTAATGGGGTGATAGAGGACTGACTAATAGGACAGGCTAAGTTTCACTTGCTAAGAGGATTATGTTTTGTTTCAACTAAAGGAGATTATTAATCACTGATTCCATACTCTTTAATGTTAGACAGGATCATGAGCAGAAGTTCACTTTCATGATTGTCACCCGCTGTCTAAGAATAACTTCATTATACTCAAGCTACTGTTGAAGCATGAAGCTAGAAACATGGATGAATAGTTGGTAACAAGAAACAGTAAAAAATAGTAGGACAGTTATGTAACCATCAACATAAATTGAATATAAGTAAAACCATCTTATTTCCTGGTAGATCTAAAGTCAGTAGTTTGCTGGATTTGAAAAGTATTACAAGAGCGTTACATATGGTATATGCACACGGACTCTAGAAATTCTGCTCTCTTATCTGGCATATTTAGAGTGGAAACAGACAACTTCTCAATTCTCTCCTTAGTGTTTCCAAGTGGTTTTATTGTTTGTGCCGCTGTCACATAGACAACACCTGTACACAACACCGGATAACTTTCCATTTCCAGTGTGCTGAGCTCCTTGAAGAAATGATCAACACCAAAAAGAAAGAAAAGAAACAACAAAAAAAAAGAAGGATGTTCATTGAAGAGGTAAATTGAAAGCTATAATGATGTGCGTTGCATAGTAATAACATCATTTGAATGAATGTCACCCTATAGCATCGCATCAACAGGGGCTGGCGTTGGGGAGGAGGGGGCAGTAGAAAACATAAGGCGGAAAAGTCTGAATTTGTTCATTCATGTAGTCTATAATAGAGATATAATTTTTCTGGGAAAAATCAGGCCTGGCGGCAGATGGATTTGCACAGTGAGAGTGAGGCTTATAGGGAACCAGTCTAAACATAGATGTCATTGTTTTATAGCCATTACACTGTGCGATCAACATTTACTTCATAATATTTAAAGTGTTGCTACACCCCCAGGTCTGAACTCCACCCACTGCATACTTTTGAAAAATGTCAAAAAATGTCAAGGAACTGAGGAGGTGGGGTGGGGAGGGGGTCCACATGACAACCACTGTAAGGGGCGTAGCCTTGTGGGTCCATGTGAGGCGAGATAGCTGGTAGTCAGAGCCAGGGATCATTGGTTGGTGATGAAAGCTGCCACCATACACGTTACCTCCCTCTAGATTAACCAATAGCAAAATTCAATTGCAATAGTTGTGTTTCAACCAGGAGGGGGTAGTCACTATGCATATTTATAAACACAACATATAGAATTCAAATACTTTGCCCTAAAATGTGAAGATTTGGACGTGACTCAATCAACAACACTACTAAATGCCCATATATATTGGTTTTTAGGTGAAAAAAGTGGCTTGGAGGTTTAGTTACTCCTTTAACGTGAAGCGAAAATGTTGTCTATTTCTGCTTAAGTCTGTGACGCAATTGGTCTGCCTGCACAAGATAGCACACGTCTCCACAATCACAAAACACCTTCGTTTACATTGAGTCTTTTCCCTACACAAGAGAGTGGATCAGTAACATATTTTCAGTCAGAAATAAAGTGTAAATATTGAACTTTAAAGGTTGTGTGTCTCACGCTTGGCTGAGGTGCGCACACATCTTCACAATCACAAAACATCTTTCATTAATTTTAAACAGCATGTGTGTGTATAAAATATTTCTCTATAAGAAATCAAGACTTATTATTATAAAGCTCAATAAATCTCAACAGACCAGCAAAGTGTGCACAAGACGAGATCACAGAAAAAAAGGACTGAACAATTATGATCTTATATCATTATATCTGACCATGAGACCAGTCCAACCCTGGGGAAAAATAGTCTATGTACTTCTGTCAGAGCCTGATGCTGGGTGGATAACCTGCGCAATTTTGCACATGTGTTGAAGCTGCACCTCAATCCAGGTCAGGTGGGTGTGGGTGCCAGATTGAGGTGGTGCTTTGCAGCGAGTTTCTCCTCTCCCCTGCTCCTCACTCATTTACCCTGCTCCTGCCCACCAGCTCCTTCTTCAGGAGCTTCAGCCAGTGGAGTGGCGTAATAATGATGATGCTAATGAATTGTAAAATATAACATAATTTCAAGGTGCTTTAGCATAAAACATAACCAGTTATATATCTGCATGACTTTTACGGTTCACGCATTGTATTACTTTTTGCAGACGTTAATGTAAAATAAACTATTTACACAGGAAGCTGCTTTGGAATCGTCATGCCGTTTCCATATATTGCGCACTCTTGTGCTTTCACTTCTTGAACCAGGAGATCTGTCTTCTCTCTTGAAATTCTTTTCTTTTTGTTCCCATCTAGTAAATCCGCCGCCATGCTGCCACCGTTTGTGCTCCTGGCGCACCTGCTTCTTAAAGGTGATGAGAGCTGACATTCTGATTGGTTTATTTTAAGCTTGGCCTAAACTTGCCTATGAATTAATCAAGGAACTTGTGTGCAGCTGATGCAGGTGTATCTCGCTGTGCGCTGCTGGCATAAGCCATGGGACAGGGCAGGATACCCTGGCGTCCCTGGCGCAAGCCAGCAAAGGTGGATTTTGACACACCTCGAATAAATTAAATCCACTGCACCTCGCACTTTCCACCTGCGCTTTAGATTAGTGTAATATAGGGCTCAATGTGTTCTACAGAAATGTGTAGGACAGGAAAATAACTTGCAAAGATATTGTTTAGTTTTTGAGCCTGCAGACAATGAAGATATGTCTTGTAAATAAGAGTGTCAGAGTAAATATTATTTAAACAATAGTAATATTTGTGTGTGTGTGTTCAAGCTGCTGAGACCAAAAAATTCTTCTTGAAGTGAATCCTCCTGTTGGCTGGTATGTGTGCAGACTAGCATCACAAGTGTGACTCCAGAGATGGCCATGGACTGAAATCACCTTCTTGTTTCATATTTGATGGGTTGGACCAGGCAGTTTCAACTGACATTATATTTTTAACTTTATTTCAGCCTAGGGTGTGGCAGGGATGACACATTTTTGTGGGCTAACCCAGAAATTGGCATCACTCTGGATTATTATACACAAAGACAATGGGATTTTTTCCATTAGATTTATATTTGGATTAGTGCAGAAAGCTCTGTCAAAGTTTTTGATACTTGCACATTTTGAGCACCACTTTTATTATATTTGATGTGTAAACATAATCGCCTGAAGTAAAATGCTAACATTAGGCTATAAACAAACTACACCACTGTTGCTCAACTCTTATCTCTGAGTGACTAGTGTTCTCTGTGATGACGTTTATTGTCCGTGACAACCTATGTGGTAGAATTCAGCCATGTTTTTAAACACAAATAAAACCATCAAAATTAATGAGTGGGGTAAAAATTTTATGTCATACAGCAAAACATGAAAATCTCTTATACTCCTGTCAACCAAAGACCTTATTTCAAACATCAAACCAAAAACTCACTGGCTTGGAGACGGGGGAACCAGAGCTGCTAATATGCTAACTAATTTCTGGGTTTTAGGACTCATTCCTGCAACACTCTATTAGTATCTCATGTGCACAAAATTTAAGAATCATTAGAGACAATTAGGTAATGCTTTAGATTATAGCCAGCAGTATATAGTGTAATTCTTTCCAATTTTTCAACAGTGTACAGTCAGTACAGTACGTACCAATACAGCCCTGTAGATACAAGGGGGAAAAGGTGTTCAGTTATTGAGAATAAGGCGGGAACAAAATTTATTTTTAGAACCGTGCCACATTATTTAATAAGTCATAAAGGTCATACTGATCAGAACACTAAAACAGCTAAAACAGAACACAGACTTCAGCTAACTATATGGGTCAGGTTAGAACAAGATCAAGGCTGAAGCTTTCCCTCGGGGCTGTGTGGTTTTATAGCAACTTACTATTTGCATTTATTTCATCAGGTTATCGATCTGTTTGCTTTGCTGCTGTGTTACAGATTTACCATTGTATGTCTATATTGATTTTGTTGTTCAAACTGCAATAAAAATGCTATATGTTATAAGACGAGGTGGATGTAAATTGTTATTCATGATACGTGTTCAATTTACCATTGTTGGAGAAAGTAGCACAAACTCGGTGCTTCAGTCAAAGACTTTAAAATGCACGGGCACATTCTCCAGACGTGAGCATGTCGGATTTACTGATGCCGGGTTCCTAAGTGGTTTTTGAAATCACTGCGACTTAGTAGCCAGAGGCAGAATTAATCTGACATGAATTACATGTGAAATGAGAGCCATGGGCATACTGCTGGACAGATATAAAAGCTGTGAATGCAGTTTTTCAGGTGTATGTAATGGTATAGACTCAAAAACCCTAGAGCTCACCTCCCACAGCATCTCTCTCTCTCTCTCTCTCTCTCTCTCTCTCTCTCTCTCTCTCTCTCTCTCTCTCTCTCTCTCTCACACACACACACACACACACACACACACACACACACAAACAGGATAACAAACAG
Organism: Lutjanus campechanus; assembly: GCA_027495735.1. Taxonomy (NCBI): domain Eukaryota; kingdom Metazoa; phylum Chordata; class Actinopteri; order Lutjaniformes; family Lutjanidae; genus Lutjanus; species Lutjanus campechanus. The sequence continues at coordinate 7,767 of JAJHUR010097545.1, forward strand.
TCCAGTGGCCAGCAGCTAACTGGTGTATTTGGAGGTAATGATCCAAGAGAAGAGAGCTACCGGTATTTCAAAGAGTTCATGATTATCCTCCCTCATGTACAACTCTGTGCCAATTCTGCTTGTCTTGATCAAATTTAGAGTCCAACAAACGAGTGTCCCTTATCATTCTGTGTGTTATCATACTAGCTCAGGCTAGTATTCCACTTTTAAAGCAATACTTGCTTATACAAGCTACATTGTTCAGTTTTCAGCATACCACAGCAGTGCATTTCTCAGGCATTTTGATGTAGCAAACAGATGATATCAGACCAGTTTATTCAAGTCCTGCACAAGAAAAAAACAAAAAGCTTCTACAGTATATTGTTTGAATCATATTCACATCATTATCCTAGAACCCAAAGTCATTACTTTTTTCTGCCATTATCAATACACAGCAGGTGAATTATTTGTCAGACTCCTACAAAAACATTGCAAATGTGGATTTGTTAAAAGATTTAACAGAAATTCAAACCTTTGAAAACTCCAGATTTAGTGACGTAGTGTGGATATTTCTTCTTCCCATTGTTTGTTAATATTCATGGAAAAAATGACACTATAATGCAAAATGAAAGAGATGTTTTTAATGTCATTAGGTGGACTAGGTTCCTTACAGTCAGTGATGTTTTTTCTTCATTACGCCTGCTACAGTGTGTTCCAGCATGTGTCATGATAACAAAGTTAAAGGGGGAACATTGTGCTTTCTTCTAATTAAATGTTATTTTTAAATCGTCTACTGATTTTTTTTTCATCTGTTTCAACTGAACCTAATGCAGCCGGTTTTGTCAGGAGCATTGTCACTTCTGTGTCCAGTATTTGAACACTGAATCATAAGCAAGGAAATTATTTGTGAGTCACGCATATTTACGGGTGACTGGTGCATATGTGAGGTCTGACTCCTTGCACCCTACATCTATAAGAGACTCTAAACAATGTCACATTAAGGCTGTGATATATTGTCAAGGTGTCCACTGCTCCGACAGTGATGTCCTTGGTGCTTACTCGACCATTTCAACAATCCAAACAAACCGCTGTCAATTAGTCAATATTAAATATCCTTTTCTCTCTCTCTCTGCTCTCATGTCCTTGAATGTCCATTTGTTTCAAGGATGCATTGGAATTGGTTTTGTTCCATTAATTATAGTGTCTTTCATGATCCTTATTGGCTGCACTAGAATGATATTGTACACAATGCTTGTCCATTACAGGAGGAAAAGTATCAAATATACCATAATGCTGATATAAATACTGTTTATTGAGGTGTGAGGTTTGATTATCATGTGATTTGACTATTTAAGATGTCTAATGCTTTATCAAATCATGCAAAGAAAAAAAATGGTTGCAGAATAAGATGCAGAATGATCAAACAACAGATGTAACATTATATCCTGAGGATTTGTCAAGCTAATCTGTGTACTTGTGGTAGTATCTGCCTTGCATATAAATTCATATTATCTGGACTATGGGATAGGATTCTTAAAGTTATAGGCCACAATTTCCATCTGAGTGGAATACGCTATTTGACATCATTTGTGTCACTGCCTGCAGCGAGTTCATAAATCCTTTAAAGGTCCCGTGTGTAAGATTTAGCGGGATCTATTAACAGATTATGGCAGGAATTGAATATAATCTTCATAAGTATGTTTTCATTAGTTTATAATCACCTGAGAATAAGAATGGCTGTGTTTTAGTTACCTTGGAATGAGAAGTTACATCTACAGAGGGTGTAGGTCCTCTTTTACAAGTCCACCATGTTTTACTGTGGTGTTTCTACAGTAACCCAAGACAAACAAACCAAACAGCAGCATACATTACCTTTACAACTTATACCAAGTTGTGCCAAGTTGTGACCGAGATGGACCATCTCTGGAGTGGGGCCAAAGCATGCCTGGCCCCTTCTCCCTCTGTATGTTACGAGAGAAAAGTGTTTTTTAAAGTTTCTGTGTGTTCAGTACATTTGTAGCTTCTGGTTGAAGTTTAGTTTCTCTCTTGTGGCGCTGATTATATTTCTATCAGCTTTACTTTATTGTTTCATGTTTGCTTTCAGCTGTAGTCGTGTTAAGTTACTGCTGTTGAAACACATCTCCTGGTCCTCCTCCTTCTTCATAATAAAGGGAACTGTTGTTGTGAAGAATTGCTAAGAAATGAAACTCAAGACTCAAGGCAAGACAAGCACATATCAGTTAAAAGACATATTAAAGCAGGTGGCACTGTTGTAATGGAGATGCAAGTCCCTTGCATGCTAGGCTGATGTGCTGAATCAAACTGAGTCAAGCTAAATCACTTCATGTATATAGAAAAGGGGCCCAACAAGCTTGGAAGGGAAGGGTGAAATGAGGTGCTGGCAATTGGCAGGCTCACCACTAGATGCCACTAAATCCTACACACTGGTCCTTTAAGTGTATGTACACACAAATACAAATGTGATTAAACATGAGTGAGAGCCTATAGTCATGCAGTGTGTGGGCAGCTCTGTGAGGTTTTACTGAAGCCCAGCAGTGCTTTAAGATAAAAGCCAACACATCACACATCATCTACAAAGCACAGCTGAGGCTGATGGGAGTGTCATTAGTTTTGCAGGTATTTAGTAATAAATGAAAATTGGCGCTAAAGGAAAAGTCAGGAAATCACAAAAGGGATAATGATTCATTATGACACACTCCTAATTTAATGAAGAAGCTGTATGTTTATAACAAGATCTGGCCATATTTCATCCATACGTTCTCAGAAACATATCTTCATGCCATCTTTCTTTCAACTATATCCTTCTGTCTGTCTCCCAGTTCAGTTCTTCACCAGAATGGAAACAACTGAACCAATAGCAAGAATGTGCAATAAAGCTTATAAGATTAATGACAACCTTCCTCCTTGGACTCACCACTGCACAGTCACAATCTTATGACTTTTCAGAACTGCACAAATAACCTTGTCTTTAAATTTTACTTTCAGATCCAAAACAGTAACTCCTCTCCAGCACTTACTCCGTCCAACATGCAACAGAAGATGGGAGTGATCACTGGCTCAGTCTCACATGCACTTATTCCAGGACTGGCTTAAAAAACAACTAGGGTCAAAGATATTTTTTTCCACATATACACTACAACCTGGAATAGCATCCCACATTACATTCGAGCAATGGCCTCTGTTACACATTTTAAACAAGCATATACTGTAAACACTATCTGATGGATGGACACACCTGCAACCACTGATTCAACTCATACCATCTTAGTCACTTAACATTGGTGGGATAAGTGATTCTTGAGAAGATTGTTGAGTCTCATACCAAGGTAATCATATACAGTTTTGTTTTCAGTTTTCAGTGACATTCATGGATGGGCTCTCAATGAGCAAACGGGGTGAGAGGACTGTCCAGTTTTTGGAACTTCAGGCTCATCTCTCCTTTTTGCAGATGGGTAGTGACCCAAGGGATGAATTCATGGATACAAGTGGCCAAAATGAGTTTCCTTCATAGATTGTCTGGGCTCAGCCTTTGAGAGGGTGAGGAGCCAGCTGAGGTGGCTCTAGCAATTAGGATGCCTCCAGGATGCCATCCTCTGAAGGTATTCTGGACACGTCCTACTGGGAGGAGACCCCAGGGTAGACCCAAAGCATGCTGGAGGGATTACATATTCCAATTGGTCTGGAAACGCCTTGGGATTCCCCAGAAGGACCTGTAATGTGTTGCTGGGGTGTAGGATGTATGGAATACCCTAGCCTGCAGATACCACAATCTGTCCCTGGATAAATAGAGGAAAATGAATGAATGAATGAATGGATGGATGGATGGATGGATGGATGGATGGATGGATGGGCAGACAGACAGACAGATGAACAGATGGATGAACATTTTAATATCTGTAATGTTGCTTTTAATCTTTTCCTCTATCACTGTAAATACTAACATCCAGTTTAATTACAGATACTAAGTTGACCTAACTCAGTTTTAATCAAATAGTTATTAACACTCACTTTTAATAAGTTACTTGTACTTTGGGGTTGAAAAGCTGTGAAACTCAGTGTACTTGAGTTAGGTTCACTTAAACAAACCAAGTACTCGGAAGTTATGCTTTTGAGTTTCCTCTTCTGCCACTGTGTGGCACTATTTTTTTTCAACATTCAGACATGTGCAGATCACTCCGCCCATCACCTTACTCTGAAAGATGCCGGCATTTCTTGTCAGCATTACCATGATTCTAGGTTTGCTACACTGATTTGATAAATAAATAATTTTCTGCTGTCTTGTAGAGATTCAAGGCAGGTTCATGTGCCTGCAGGTTCGGGATAACTTATATGTCATTATATTGTGACATGTGGTCATACTGTTGCAATGTGGCTAACAAGGATAAAAACGTACAACCCAGAGCTTTGAATACTTTATGTCAATTTGGCAAAACTCGCCCTTCTAAGTTCAAAACAAGAAAAAAGGTCAGAGACTACATTGGTGTGGATCTGATGAGAAATTGGGTGGAGGGTTGGGGATGAAGGGTGTTTAATTCACATTATTACCTTATGTTGCAAGTTATCTGGCAGCACCGTCAGCAAAGAGTCCAGTGTGTTTATAGATACACAAGAGTTGATATCAGTTTTTCACACTCAAGTTAAATGAGTTAGTCTAACTTTTATGTACTCACAATAATCAAGTTAGTCTAACTATTGTGAAGTATTGAGAACTCAAAATACACAAGTTAGACTGACTTGGGTATTTTAA
>JAJHUR010097546.1:0-10165 GCA_027495735.1 Lutjanus campechanus
CAGGTTCCAGTGAAATATGTTAATGAGGGTCAGGTGTGGGTCGTTTGTCGGCATCGAGCCTCGATGGGCTCAACCTTTCAGGCACGATTAAAGCGCTACAGAGAGCCCCAACGCCATCATCTAAAGTGTGGGAGTGTTTTAGACAGAAACACAACAGTTTGTCTCTTTAAGCTCCACAAAGTGCACGTTACTAATCACAGCAGGAAACCTGCTGCGCACGAGTGCTGGAGGTGAAGCACCGAGCGACCCGTCTTCTTCCTGCAGCTGCTGCAGCGAGACAGCAGCATCGTGCTGTTTACTTTCTGTCAGCATCCAAACACAATATATGAGGATTATAAACATGTGGAGCATGTTTCTGTTCACTTTCTAGATGTTTCTTCATCACCCCCGTGTTAAAAGTGATGTCTGCACCGCTGCTGATGTGTCATCTAACTGTGTTATTCTGCTTTTATACTTTCTGTTCACTTTATCACCTACGTATGAGACAGAAATGGCTAAAACTAATCTCACAGACTGTCTGTAATTCATTTCAGTACCTGCATATGACTCCAGAGATGAAATGACTCTGTCTTAACCAGTTTAAGTTTTAAGTCAAAATACTGATTGTTCAGTTCAGTGAAGAGTTGACAGTGATCAGTTATTAAATTGAAATGCGTCACAGCTCCTTTTGAATTTAAGATCCAGTATTTTTCTGATCAGGCAGCTGACATGGAGTCAATTAAACTTAGATAAAGTTTAAAATATGCGACTATCATCATTATTCTATTGTGTCTATTTCAAGTTTTTGTTATATTAATTGAGTATTTTTTTAAAAATCAAGAGATTAATCAATAACTCGAAAAAAAAGTTAATCATTTAAAATATGATCTATAGCTGCAGCTCTTGTTCCATGTAAATCCGAGTCAACACTGATCTATTTTAAAGTTTTAAATTACTTATATATTGTTTTGTGGCTTCCGTCAAACTAACAAAATAATTTAAACTCAAACCACAATGTTTTCCTTCACTTAAGCAAGCAAACTTAAACGGTTTTATTTTGTTAGCCATGGATTTATGTAACGTACTCAAGATCTATTGTGTTTCTGTATGAGGATGTGTTGGATGAGTCAGTGATTGTCGGCCTCCAGCAGGACGCTGATGTGGGCGGTGGTCCAGCCTCGGACAATTTCATCAAATGGTGTGATGACTCACACTTGCAACTCAATGTCTCTGTGAAAAAAGAGACGCTCATCGACTTTCGCCGAAACCCCCCCCCACCCCCCGTCTCGGCACCTACTTTAATCAGCTGTGGAGACAGTAAACTAATATAGGTACTTGGACACCTTCCTGGATGACTGAATGACTTTCGATGCCAACACTGACTCTCTCAGACAGATTTCCACCAACCTGGCTCCCGGCTGGGCCACCACAACCACTTCTTTAAAATGGGGTTAACTGGATACGATGACTGACTGCGACGCACCGGCCTCTCAAAACTCAGATTAAACTGTCAAACTATTCATTCTGATCAAATATCAATAAAGTTTCTGTTGCAACACTGCCTATTTGCCTACAAGTGTAAGTTTCTGACCATTTTTTCCTGCTTGAAAACAAACCAAGTACCACCAAACTTGCATTTGTCACTAAGCTCTACTTCACGTTTCTGATTGGCTGAAGGTCACGTTTTGTTGCTCTGATTGGCTGAAGGTCACGTTTTGTTGCTCTGATTGGCTGAAGGTCATGTTTTGTTGCTCTGATTGGCTGAAGGTCATGTTTCGTTGCTCTGATTGGCTGAAGGTCACGTTTCGTTGCTCTGTTGTAGGTCTATCCAACCGTACAGATACATTTTGGTCTGCACCAGTTGATAATGTCCCTTGGAAATTGAAAATGAACTTTAATGGCAGGCTAGGCAACCTCAGCATTAACAAAAATAAGCTGGGAAAGACTGTCAGACTTTGCCAAAAGACCAGCCTGATTAATCTTGGCCATATTTATCAAGTTAATTCCATTCAGAGTGCAGAGGCAATCCTGGGGGACTATCAACACTCTCATGCAGAGGTTCGACTAATGTCATCAGGGAGGAAGTACATTTTCCCTGGGGCAACTCTGTCTCCTAGAAATTAGTTTTGTATATCACTAAATTGTTTTCATAATCACGTTTTGGTGACAAGCATAATTCCTGCCTAGATTATGTTCACAGACATTACGTTTCCCCCAAAATGGTATTTGCAGGGCTGCCCTGGGACGACTGAATCAAACATATCTGAGATCATTTGTTCCCTCTGCTGTGGAGTTCCTAAACGAGCTGAAGGCCTGTTTGCTACACTTGGACTCTAAGTGTTTTTATAGCTCATCATCACTATAAACTAACAATGATGACATCTACTGTGTGTTTATTATATGCATTTATGTTCTTTATTAATTCTAATGATGTCTGTTGGTTGTGCTGACGACTGTTTGCAAACCCAACTGCTTCTCCGCGACAATAAAGATTATCCAGTCGAATCCAGTCAGACTGGTAATATTAAATTTCGAGCCAGTTTTCTGCTCTGTATCATACTTGAATATTAAAGGGCATCTAAAGTGGGGTTGGGTTGGTCTCCAGTTCTACAGGCCTGATAAAGTTTGCAAACCAGGATTTGTTTACATGTAATTTTCTGGTACATATCCAGATTTTAAAAGGAGGCTCCAAACATTGTGCACAAGTTATGCATATAATTATGTGTGCATAATACAGCTGGCTTTAAGAAATGGATAAAATTATAATCCAGTGCAAAAATGACAAATACCAACAACATAAACTGCACAAACAAAACATAACATTTGCAGTTTGGAACACAAAACACTAAACTTAAAAAAAAAATCCTACTTTTGTAGGTTTGTTATGTTCGCTTAAGGTTTCCAGCACAAGATGGCATCATGGGAAATGTGGGCGGCCACTGCAGCACTTGTAGCAATAGCCAGCTTGCTGGGAAATTAGCAATGACTCCATCCTGTTGGTTATTTTAGCGACGTAGCTAATGGCCCTTTCCCACACACAGAGCTGGCCTGGTTCGACTTGGTTTGACTCGGCTCGTCAGCCCAGCACACACACAGTTTGTGTTTCCATGACAACAGAACAACTCTCATGAAGGTGTGTCTTTTAAGTGAAGACAAGCTCAGGGAGGCTCGAGTCGAGTGGCTGTTAAGTGGTGGACAAACTGTTCACCCACATGTCTCTGGGATAAACACGCTGTGTCCTTAAATTCTTCACAATAAAAGTCCCCTGTTGTTTTGTTATTTAAATACTTTACTCAGCATGGCCAGTGGAAAAGAACCATAACACAGCCAGCTACAGTTTGTCAGTACAGTCAGTAACACAGCAGATTGAAGGTGTGGTGTGTTTAGATCTGCTTTAGTTACTGCATTACACAAACTCAACACATTCTGTTTCCGTTTCAAATTAAAAGCCCTCTGGTGTTTCAGTGGACAGAACCCGTCATTTCTTAGCAAGTGTTTTATTGTGAAACAATTACAGGAACATATTGTGGTAAACATGCCTGCGACTCCACTCAGATCGACCTTCTTCGCTCTTATTGTCACATACGACACCTAGTGGTAAAAGTTGGTATTACCAGTCCGGTTCGGTATTTTGGCTTCATGTCAAACCGCTTCGACCATTTTTTATCCCAACACTAGATTTAAACACAATATATGCATAGGCCATACATTATGTAAAGTCTAATCCACTTTTGACAACCTGTTTTATCTTTATGAAAACTGGATATAATTTAGTTCCAGTGAGGCTGAGACAATCAGACTGAGAGAAAAAGAAAAGTTTCACCAAGCAGCAAAGCATTTAAACATCAAGGCAACTAAAAAAGATGAGACCTCATTGACATGCATCTCTTTTGTTGTCTTTAAATACTGGGACAATGATCAGCTGCTAATGACTCATTTCTCATTTGACTCGTTTCTCTTGGCTGTGTTCCTCTTGTTCAGCAAGAAAAGGCAAAACATTAGAAAAGGCTGAACATTAGTGTTATTAATCACACAAAACCAGTCTGAGCACCAACGTAGGGAAGACATGTTATGGTTTGGTATTTCTGTTAGTCACTTCCTGTTTTATTTTGTAGTATTGGTTTTCCCTGTGTGTCTGTCATCTTTACTTCCTGTCTTTGTCTGTTTTCCCGCTCTTTTTTTTATCACTGATTGTCTTCACCTGTCCTGATTGCCCTCACCTGTGTCTCATCATCCTCCCTGTCCCTGTGTATTTAGTCCCTGTGTGTCTCTTTGTGTTTGTCAGTTCGTCGTGTTGTATTTGGTGTGAGTACCCGTGTTTCTCCAAGTGTTTCTTCCTGTGTTTTTTGGCTTTTCCTTTTTGAGGATTTTGGATTTTGTTTATTTTAGTTTTGCCTTTTGGATCTCTTGGTTTTCGCTTTTGGTTTGTCTTTGGATCCCTTTGTTCTTGTTAGCCTGTTTGATTTTTCTTTCTATTTTTTGATTAAATCTCTTGAACTCTGCAACTAGTGCCTTAGTCTGCATTTTTGGGTCCTCACCTCCAGTATTTTTTTTTAGTAGACTCTACACCTCTTAACAAGACATGTCTAATAAATACCAATAAGTGATTCTCAGCTGACTACTGAATTCCCCAGTGAACGACTCGCCACTAGTCCTTGTTGTTTTAAAATGTTTACTTGCACTCACATGTGTCATCTCGCTGGCTCTTCTTTCACATGACGGACTATAATTGATGGCTATAAATTATGTTTTAAAACTGGACACGATCCATCTCACACGCATGCAGGTGGAATATTGGCAATAAAATTGTTTACTGTCATTCAGGCACAAACGTAGAAATTACGAAAAGCCCCGTTTTTTATGTTTACACCTGGTGGAGTGTTTTGTCACACCTGGAGTGATAAAGTTTCTGCAGCCCTGGACTTTTTCCTGGTTTATTGTGTGGAGCACAGTGGATTATTTGAGCTTTTGCCTACATCATCAACATGAAACAGACTCGTCCATGTCAACATGAAATCATCTCTAAAAACACATCTGAATTTAGTACAAATATAAAACAGTTGGGTAGTTGTGTAATATGAATGTAGAATTAGATATATGTTATTATTTAAACATATATTTTGAGGGCACGAAGCGAGCTTCCTGTTTAATGCTAACAGCAGAAGCAGGAACGATTCTGAATGTGTCAGAACAACCAGCTGATCAGCACAGTTTAACCTCCCACAAGTCTTTTTGCTCAGAAATGGGAATAAATAACTTGTGACTTATCAACATGATGGATGACTTACGAATTAACTCACTACAAACTCGCTCCTCAGCCGCTTCACTTTTCCTCTCCAACACCCACCGTGCCATGTCGGGGTCCTGGTCAGAGCTGCTGTGAATCACATGGGTGCTGTTTTCTTGGCTTGATCTGGGAGGCTGTGTCCCAGTCTAACAGGACCACTAACTGAGCAACTAGCTAATGGCAGCTACTGCACAGTTATCAGCAGTTTGCTGGTTAGGTTAGGAAAATTCCCTGATACTTACGAACAGCAGGGTGCAGCCTCTTCTCACCAACTGACTGTGTTGTAAACCAACTAGCCAATAGTTTGCAAGGTCTGGGTAGAGATGCATGCACAAAAGAACAGCCCACATTTCTGGTCGACAGGACACGTCGAACATTGATCAGTTTTTTGGATAAACACAAATACTGCAGTGCTGATCTTTCTGAGGGGGTGGTTGGATGAATGAGAGAAAGAGGCTTTGTTCCACCACTGCTGAAAAGAAAAAGAAGTGAGATCCAGCCTACGGCTGGAACAGACATGTAAACAGGAACTTTAGTGGAATATTAGCATATCACATTATCATTTACATTAGCCATGAAAACAGCTTGAATATTGTTCCTCCTGCAAGAACATCTTTGCATTCTTACTTCTTTAACTTTTTGTCATACGAAGGGCTTGTAAGAACATGTCACGTCAGATTTAACAAACGCTCATAACTTCAGATACCTCTTTAAATGATTCACCTGTTCGTATTTGAGTGCACTTGCACGAAACTTATACATTAGCATGATTAACACCCCACAAATACCATATAAGGCTGTGCTTCCTGCCCCATATGTCAGGAAGTGTTCATTCATGAAAATGGCATCAATGAGTAAAAAGGTTACGAGTTTGAAATTGACATCCTGCTTTCAGAGATTCATAAAAGAAAATCTGTCATTTTAACAGCGTCAGCAGTGGGATCAAGAGACCCACTAAAGCAAAGAAACAGGAAAAAGAAGAAACGTCTCCTAAATCACTGGTACACACCACTTTAGAACAAATCTGTTTATGAGTTGTTCTTGCATGAGGCCTTTATGGGTTTTTGTTTTTTTGGAATAAGGGCAAAAACCTGAATATTTTGTGCATGTAAACACTTCTGTGCTGCTGCTGCTGTTGTTTCAGTCAGTAGACTGGATTAGTGAGCCATTCGTTGTTAACAAAAGATGTGATGTACAGCCCGTTCTCACTCCCAAGGAGTCAGTGCAGGAACCCCTCTACAGTAGTAGCCCCTCTTGTGTTAAATTTTAATACACTGTCAAAGTCAGGTGATGTAGTATGAAGAGAAAGAAGGTCTGCACATGGAGAGAAAGGGTCAAAATCACAGGACTTTCACTGAGGAGACCAGCGTAAGTGTGGAAACCAAGGGTCACTGTTCTTTTTAAGATGTTACGTAACGTTAAGTACTTACATGTGTTTTCCAAAACCTACCCAAGTAGTTTTGTTTCCTAATCCTAACCAAGTAGTTTTCCAGCCTTTATTTTGAAAGTCTACCTGGACGTTACACATTTATTAATTCTAATTTGACTGTGGACGTGACAAACTATGAAAATAAGAGGACCACTAGCCTTTTTATTTGAATTTGTTTTGTCCAAATCTTTTTTTAAACTCTCATATGAAAGATTTTAAGCTGCTGTACTAATTAAAACATCATAGATAATTGAAAAATAACAAGTACCAGAACAGATTACTCATTAAAACACTTGCCAATAAATATGAATCACAGTCAGAATGACATTTAATTATTGCTGTGTAGAAATCACTTGGTAGTTAAAACCAAATGTATAATTGGACAACCACAGAGAAATCTGTAATTCATTATGGGTAACTGGGAGGCTTTGTGACTAAACGTAACGTGAAGGAAACTTGAATACATGTCAGATAGATTCATCAGCAGCGGTGGTTGTGATCCTGCGCTACTTCACGCTACTTCATGACTCCAAACCATGACTTTTGTCGTTTTGAAGTGAGAGAGACCTCTAGTGGCAGAACTACAGTGTTTGAGGAGTATTCTTTGATAGCTAATGTAACTTAACACCTTGTTCTTTAATTTCAGATGGAAGTTTTACTGCTGTAGCACCTCCGGTTTCACCATGTTCAACTGTAAGAAAACACCACGACTGGAGGGAATACTTCAACTGGGCGGGTCCCCAGCAGCAACGTCCTGACGGAGTGAAAAGCTCCTTTGATTATACAACTCTGTAAGTCCATTTATCTCTGCTCATTTAAAGCTATATATCCATATCCCACTTACATTCTTACATGCCAATCATTTTACAAATTATTCTGAATAAAAAATTAATCACCACTTTGTAAATGCCCTTAAAATGTTTTCGTCTCTCATCCACAGCGATCACTGTTGGAGTTTCTCGTACTGCCAGAGGAAAACTACATGAAGCGACCATGAATGAGAAGATCTCTGATCAAACTCTCTGATGTGTCACAGTAATGCTGTAACATCTCACCTGTGTGAGGGCATCTCTGATACTCAGCACCTCTAAAGGTGTATTTGTGTGCTGCTGCTGCTGCTGCTGCTGCTGGGTGCAACTAAGACTTGTGATCAGAATTCTTAGGATTTGTTTTGTGCACCAGATGTACACAAAAGTGAGCAAACTGGTTCAACAATATGGGGAAAAAAATCTATATAACACATTTATATATTGCTATCCACGTCTATCTACCTCCTGCAAATGATGGGCTGCATGCATAGAGATCAGAGGTGCTGATGTGAGAACATTGTCCCCAGCAGAGATCTCAGAGCTGCACTTGGTGAAATGAAACCCTGTGTGGTGACGGTGTGTTGATGCAGAGGCTCAGTTATTTCTGGGAGTTGTCCTCTGTGGTCACGCAGTGTTTACAGGGTTGGTGGGGCTGTGTATGATTAGCAAAGCCTGCGGAGTAATAATGTCGGTAGTTGTCTTTCATGTCTTGTGTAATCTCCCTCTCATGAAGCTCTGTTAGGTTCGTAACATTAAATATTTGCATTATCTTGTTTTGCAGTTAATTGCTGATCTAGATTAGATCCTGAGGTCATTCTGTGTCAGAGAGAAACACTTTGAAACATGAAAGAATTTAAATGTGAACCTGAGCTGACGTCAATACTTTGATGTCTCCAAAGTGTTTCTGTATTTACAGTGTGTGTAAATGTGTAACGTTCATTTATGGATTTATGTGCTGATTACTGTATTGCAATTTACGAACATAGATATCAGGACTGTGTTTGCTGAGCTGTGTTTACTTGGAAATAAAGCCAACTTGAATTATAATATCTGAGTTTCTGAGCTTAATCCTCTCAGTCAGTAAAGACTCTTCACACTCCTGTGTTCATTTATCAGCTGTTGAAGACAGAAGATTAAAATGGCACATTAACATGACAATGAATCTTTAAGAGAACAAATATATACATTTTTACATGTTTAACCTTTGTGTGGCATTACATTACTTACATGTAACAGTATAGAAAAAGGCAGGTAATAAACTTAAGCTTCTTCAAAGAATTCTTATATTTCTTTCATTGTAGATTCAGTTGAACTACATCTTATATTCAGTCCTGAATGATGGCAATAATTTGCGAGGCAGCAGAATTCATGAGATCATGTGAAAATGCCTCCAAGCTATACATTTGTGGCTGCACCAGAGGTGGTGTGAGCCAATCAGCGTCCTTAGTGGGACGCCTGGCAGCTACGGGCCTGGTTTTAGATGTGCTGACAGCGAGAAGCATCCATGGAGACAATTTGTCTCAAACAAACAATGGCAACAATGACTCCTGAAGAGGTGATAGGATCAGTTATATCAGAACTGGAGAGAATTTCTTCATTGAAAGAAGAGCAAAGAACGACACTGAAGGCTTATCAATGGAAATGTTTTCGCTCTTCTTCTGGCTGACTTCAGCTGCCTAAGACCTGACAGATAGTTCATCCAGTCACCTGCCAGAGGTTTTATCGAAAGTGTCCGCTCTTTTCCAAACAGTTTCTATGGACGGCTTCCCAGATGGTTCTGTTTAATAAACCATCTGGTTTGTCAGATTAGCCAATAATGAGCGAGACCTCGAGAACCTGACATTATGGATGTAAAATTTCCCCATTAGAGTTAAGTTATGGTTGCTAATGTTTCCAGTGGTAAGTCGTGCTGTTACAGTGTTTCTCTGTTCCCCATTGAGGTCGACATCCCTGATGAATGACGGTCACTTTCTGGCTCAACGTGCTCTGAGATCCAGTGGAAATAGGGTGTGACTCTGCAGAGAGAGACGCTGTGTGCAGATTTACACACGAGGCACAGCAGCGAAACGTCATTGATTAATTAATTCTGTTTCCTCTGAAGGGTTTCCTCCATCCTGTCAAGTTTGTAACTACAGTTTTTAGAGATAATACTAAAAGCAGCCTTTCTGATTATTAAAGTAAATTATTAAACTGGACATAGACTGGTAACTGGAGAAGTGCCAGTTCACCTCCTGGGCACTGCCGAGGTGCCCCTGAGCAAGGCACTGAACCCCGAACTGCTCGGGGCGCACCTCACTATATGTAGGTGTAGTCCCCCCTGGGGATCAATAGCATTCTTATTATGTTTCCTTGATTTCTGCTTACATATTGTGGTCATTTTATGATTTATGACTGTATGTATATTACAGATTTGTCCTTTTCACAACTCATGCACACTCTGAGTTTACCTTGGCTGTGTTCCATTATACATAAAAGACAAGCTTAATAGTAGTGTGACCTACTTATTACACAGAACCAGTTTGTCAGTAAGATAAATCTAATAAATACCAATAAGTGACTCTCACCTAATTGATGAATTCTCTACTGAATGACTCACTATTGATGGTGACTTATTCAGAAACACAGACAATGACTTCCTCATTGTTTGAAGCTATTACTCGC
>JAJHUR010097549.1:0-19410 GCA_027495735.1 Lutjanus campechanus
TAACTAGGAGCTGGTCAGGGCAAACCTGAGCCAGCCCTAACTATAAGCTTTATCAAAAAGGAAGGTTTTAAGTCTACTCTTAAATGTTGAGATGGTGTCTGCCTCCCGAACAGAAACTGGAAGATGGTTCCACAGGAGAGGAGCTTGATAACTGAAAGCTCTGGCTCCCAATCTACTTTTTGAGATCTTTGGGACCACCAATAAGTCTGCAAATTGAGATCTAAGTGTTCTAGTGGGATGGTAGGGTACTATCAGCTCTTTAAGATAGGATGGTGCCTGGTCATTAAGCGCTTTGTATGTAAGGAGAAGGATTTTGAATTCTACCCTTGATTTTACAGGCAGCCAGTGCAGTGAAGCTAATACAGGAGTGATATGCTCTCTTATCCTAGTTCCTGTTAGTATACGAGCCGCAGCATTTTGAATCAACTGCATACTCTTTAAAGACTTATTGCTGCAGCCTATGGGACTAACACGTCCCCAGACAAGGAAGAGCTGAATTAATCCTTTCATACAAAACATTCCTCATCTTTGTCCTGGGAAACTGTGGTTGCAGTGATTTTATCAGAGACTATATATCTTGGTATTATAGTAGTAATAATGATAATCACATGATCATGATTTAATAAATGCTGTCACACACATAGTTGTCACTGTGGAGGGACTTCAGAAACATCTGTGATTCTTGATATCAACTCCTGACAGTTAAACCTTATTTTTCTTCTACACTGAAAAACTCTAAATACTAAATATTCTGCCAAATGATCGGGACTATCACACATGACATAATAAACATTTTAAAAAATACTGCTTGAAGTGAACTTACCGTCGTTCAAAACCGCTTCTGGCTAAAGATGTCGTGTTCACACGATTTTTGGCGGTTCTATGTGCTGACGCGGTTCAGCTCTATCAAAAATAAAAGACACCACCGGAGCCGAATGAATCTCTGTGGGTTAAAGTTTTGTTTTTCTCCTGTGTTGCTGCTTGTACTTTTAGGTTTCTGCTTTTTTTAAATTATTTATTTATTTATTTGTCTTATTTTTTTTAAACCCTTTCTTCATGTTCACTTTCAGCTGATAGGAGGCCTGTTAAGTTACTGCTGATGAAAACAACAGTGTCTGAGTTTGCTGTTTCATAATAAAAGCTTTTACATAACAAAACAATGGGGGACTTTTATATTGAAAAACATATAGGAAGTGAGACGTCTAGCGTTCAGCTGCTGTTTGACTTTGAACCAGACGGGAGAGGCTTGTCGGGAGGGAGTTAAGTCTAAGTTTCCACAGCAACCCCAAAAATTTGAAACATGAACTCTGACCGCTCCTTTCGCAAGTGGGCGTCGGCATTGCATCAGAATCAGTGTGACTGAAAGCAGGAAAAGAAATTTCACCGTATATGGCTGGTTTCCCTTTAAAAAACGCAATCAAGGATTCTTAAAATTAGAATTTGCTGCGACTGATGTTCAGTGTCATGATCCTAATGATCAGTGAATGATGAAACACACTTACATAGTTTTGCACATTTATTTTGATACTCAACTGAATAAATAAAACCCAGTATGCTTAAAAAACAAAATCCTACAAAGCAATCTGCATGTTTGCATTATTCCACTGCAACACCATTCACTCAATGAGTAGAAGCACTTTTGGACTCATGAACAAATTTTTGAATGTCATGCTCACATTTTCCAACATTACAACTACTCTCTAAAGGCTGGGGTCTCAGCTACAATAATCAAATGTTTGTGCTTTCAAGACATTTCCTGTGTGGAAAAAGTAAAGTGGTGTGATACTTTATTATGACCACAGGGAGGCGCTGTGGGCCTCCACAACACAGAACCCCAGTGCTGATAAGGCAATGTACTGTACATTATCACAGGGTAAGAGGACATGAGGTAAGTGGCAACCACACCTGTTATAAACTCAGTAGTAAAATATTGTAAGGATGAAACTGTACTGTAAAAAAAGCAGATTTTTTTCAGGTATGATGCATGTGTGATCATTAACTTGTCAACTACAGCCATCATATACATGTAGCAAAGTAAAAGTAGAACAGTTCCTTATAAAGATAATGGTCAAAAAGTTTATCATCTCACAAAATACAAATACTAATATGAGAAATAAGAGAAAGCATCTTAAAATTGTTCTACAGAAACAGGCTTATTTCACGGAAGACATTCAGACATGTTACAGCGGGAAAAGCACAACTTTCTTTCTCTGACTGCTTAAGAGACTCTAAAGTCATTTCTGTTGGGTGGCATTGGGAAGTTCTTTCTCCAAAACATTTCCTTCAGGGAGGTCTCTGAATTCCACCCTGCAGTGCATTAAAAGGTTGGAGGACAAATTTTCCATGTGCTCCTTTAAGAGATTAGTCAATACTCTGCTCTATATATACAATATTATGACTATTGTTTTTTTTGTTAAAGTAAAAGCATTAAAGAGAAGTTCATCTTGATAGAGGAGACTTGATCTCACAACAAAAACATGATAAAACACTTTTTATGATTGTACATTTGCACATTTAGTAAGTAAGTGAGTAACATTTTATATAATTAAAACAAAATCAAACTGACGAGCTTGCATTTTGTAAAGCTGGCATATTCCATTATAGTTATATATATATATTTTATTTTGTTATCTACATTTTGTAGCTTGCAAGCAAACATTCAGTATTTTTAAAGAACAGATCCAAACGTAAAATACAAAAACTAAATTGAAGAGAAAGTTCATTAAATTGTACTAAAGAACTTCACCATGTAATCCCAGCCTTTATAAAACAGTTCTTATATTCATTACATACTGCATGTGACACCTAACAGACTTATTTAATGGAAGACACTTAGACACATCACAGCGGGAAAATAGTCTCTGACTGCTTATAAGACTCTAAAGTCATCTTTGAAGTCTCTAGTCCTTTTTTAATTCAACTTCACTGGGTTGAGACTCCTGAACTGGGACACCCTGGTGCTCCTCAGGGTTTAAGGACAGCATTGTAAAGTTGGTGGTGATGTCTTCTCTTTGAAACATTTCCTTCAAGGGCGTCTCTGAATTCCACCCTCGGGTCCTGGCAAACTTGTAAACACATCCGAAGAGATCAGGAAATGTTGCCATCAGATCAACGTTGGTTGCATCTGGGGGACTGGAAACAAAGAAACAAAATTGTATTACAAGTAGGGGTGGGACTTTAACGCGTTAATTATGATTAATTAATTACAAAAAAAAAATAACGCGTCAAAAAAAATTAACGCATTAAATCGCGGGACGGGACGGAACGTTTGTCAGTGCTTGACTTCCTGGTCGACCGATCACACTGATGCACAAGACAGGCCAAAACACACCGCCAGCGGACGCCGCGCGTCAAAACAGCCGCCCCCATTATTTTCTATGAAGAAGCCTGGCACCGGCGGCGGCCGGCGCGCACCGGCGCGCGGCCCCGCGGGGCTTTACGCCACGAGAAACGCGGGTTTACCACGAGAAACAGTTCACTGCTTCAATATAATGTTGGCTCAACTACAGTCGTTATTTACTTGTGTGTTTCTTGCTTTTCACTGTAGTTTCAACTGTTTCACCTGTTCCTCCTGAGCTCCAGATCCTCTCTCTGCCTGCAGTCTGTCTCCCTGCAGCTCATCTCTGCCTCTGTGTAGAACGATGGAGAGACTAGAGCCTCTTTACAGACACTTGTGCTGTTTGTCTTGACTTGGTTTGACTCTGCTAGTCAGGCCTGCATGGCAGGGATTCACATCTCAGTGCTGCCGAGGTGTGTGTCTGTTAACAGTTTTTAGTCAAGTGGCTGACGCTGGACGTTTCACTTCACTTTCACAACAATATTTCGTTGTTTAAATATATGTATGTGTCTATCATTTGATTAAGTCATTTACCAAAATCCATTTATATTGAAAAATGTTGCTTCTTGTGGTAAATATGGTTATGCGATTAAAATGCGATTAATTGAGATTAATTAATTACAAAGCCTCTAATTAATTAGATTAATTTTTTTAATCGAGTCCCACCTCTAATTACAAGAATATCTACAGTGTGTCAGTGGTTCCCAACCTTTTGTCTTGTGGCCCCTTGAAATCAAGAAATGTTGACTTGAAATGTGTCACCTGGTTGTGATTAGTTCAACCAAAGAGTGATTTTTTTCCCCCTTGTTTGAAGAAGTTTTAAAGAGCTGAAACCCAAAATGTCTATTTTGTTAGCAAAAAAGATTTTCTGTTGTAATGAGTGGCAACAAAAACAAAGTAATGTCATGTAAGTCACTATTTAAGTAAAGGGAAAAGGTATTAAACTTACACTAAAATTATCCTCACAAATACTTCCTTAATCCTAAATGTTCCAAAGACCTGCACTTGTCAAAATGTAAAGTTAAATCAGGACTATCTTTATGTCTCTTTTTCTCTCTGTTT
Source organism: Lutjanus campechanus (assembly GCA_027495735.1). Taxonomy (NCBI): domain Eukaryota; kingdom Metazoa; phylum Chordata; class Actinopteri; order Lutjaniformes; family Lutjanidae; genus Lutjanus; species Lutjanus campechanus. Next base: position 4,400 of record JAJHUR010097549.1, read on the forward strand.
TCTTTCTTTCCACTTCTCCTTAATCAGCTGATTATAAGATGTTTAGTTTCTCAGTTAAAACAACCACATTTGGCTACAGTCTCCATCAGCCAATCATGTTGTTGGTGTCAAACTTGACATGTTGTTATCCTCTTTGCTGATGCCATTTAAGTGCATTGTTGTTGTTGTGACCCGCCTGCACCTCATTCACCTACACTTCATCATAACAAGTGTCCAGGTTGAGCTCATCAGAAGTCCACTCTGATGTCCCACACTAGTCTAAGTTTCATCAACCCCTTTATATAAAGTAAAGATTGTTTTATTCTTGACATATCAAGGCACTTCATTATTTTAAACTCAGTTTAACTTACGGGTGTTCTTTGACGTTCCGTATGAAGCGCAGTAATCCCAGTGTGTTGTGAGTGTAGGCTTTGTTTTTGGGATCCATCTTCTTGACCAACTCTGGAATCTATAAATGTCAAACATTAGTAACAACTGTACAAAGCTCTGTGCCATTAAGTTTGGACAAAAACAGAATGCAATCATTTGTAGGTCCTTTTGACGAGTAGATATTTAATGTTCAAACTGAGACTTTATTTGTTTTTTGTAAATACACACCTATTCTGAATTTGATGCCTGCACCATGTTTCCAAAAAGTTGGCACAGGGGCGACAAAAGAGTTAAAGTTGTGAAACACTCAAAAAACACCCATTGGTATGAAGAGGCTCAATCTTTTGCAAGCCAGGATGGGTGAAGGTTCACTTTGTGAAAAACTGTGTTGGCAAATAATCCAACAGTTTAAGAACAATGTTTCTCAATGCACAATTGCAAGGACCTTAAGAATTTCACCATCTACGATCCATAACATCATTGAATGATTCAGGCAATCTGGTGAAGTCTCTGCACACAGGGGGCAAGACTGAAAATCAACACTGAATCCCTGTGAGCTTCAATCAGTCATGGCAACAGAACGATAAAAGCCCACATGGTTGTAAAAATGATACTACATGGGCTTGGAAAAACTGTTGTCAGTAAACGTAATCGACTGCTGCACCTACAAATGCAAGTCAAGACTCTACCATGCACAGAAGTGGAAAATTTAACTGTGGTCTGATGAGTTCATGTTTCAAATTGTTTTCAGAGATTGTGAATCTCATGTCCTCTGAGCAAAAGAGAGAAAGAACCATCCAGATTAAAGCCAGCATCTGTGATGGTACTGGGTGTGTTAGTACCCAAGCAACATATGCTGCCATCCAGACAGCGTCTCCTTTGAGACATCCCTCCTTATTTCGGCAAGTCGACAACAGAGACTCCAGACTGTTGAACAACTGAAAGTCGTATATCAAGAATGAGAAAGAATTTCACTTTCAAATCTTCAATCATTTGTGTCTTCAGTTTTACATGGTTATTGAGTGTTTATAAAAGAAGAGGTGATGTAACACAATTTTTTTGAAACATGTTGCAGGCATCAATTTCAGAATGAGTGTATATCTACAAAAAACAATTAAGTTGATCAGTTTGATCATTAAATATCTTGTCTTTATACTGTATTCAGTTGAATATATGTTGAAAAGTGTCTGGAAAGACTGCATTTGGTTTTTATTTACATTTTACACATCCTCCCAACATTTTTGAGGTTGGTGTTTGTACCTCATGATGAAGTGGAATCAGGAATACAAACTAATGTGGTTTATAATAAAGAATAAAACTGTTGCAGTCACCTTAGTTTTCCACTCTTTGGATGCTTCCCCAGCATATTCTTCAAGGGAAGAAATTAATTCTGGGTCAGCCTCTTGATGCTTTTCCACCTCCTTCCTGTTTCCTGTCCTTCTCAAGTATTCAGCTCTCCTGAAAAATAAATGTATGTTTAAAGTGCATGTTTCACAAAACATGCAACATATAGGAAAGACACAGAACACAGTGGGGTGACTTCAGGTGAATAATTTGATTAATTTCTTCATAGACCTCTCTGATGCATCATATGATATTTAATACTAGTGTCCATAGTTGTGGTTTATTCATTCAAATTAATGTGACAAAAAAATTCTATCTATTTTCAGAACATTTCAAAACTTATAAACATGAGTTCATCTAACTTGAAGTGATGAGTTTAATGAATGTGCTCTACACAGTTCAATCAACTCATTAAGTTTTTAAAGAAACATGACCAGCATATTAGGAGACGTCCTAGCATGCATCCTGAGACCTTCCATTATTATTTTTTGAGGACATTTCTACATATTGTCTGAAGCTGTACGGTCTTTGTGAAATTAAAAAGTGACTTTTCAAACTGAGAACATGTTGGGGAAATCAAATTTGGTAGTAATGTTCTTCAGTGTGACTAAAGAGTTGTTGGTTCAACTTAATATTTTATGGTTATCAAATGTGTTTCCTCAAATACAAGTGAATTAATATCATGTTTATTGGACTTGAGAAGTTTGTTTGTTTTGAATCATGACAAATATACCTCAACTTGTCTTTTCAACTTCAGACAACTTATAATTTTGAGTCTTACTTGATACAAACTTTTTTTTGTAGGTTAAAACAATTTCTTTTTCTTTTCTTTTTTTTTTACAGATATTTTTTCCATTCTAATTTTCATCTATAACTTGCAGATCTAAAGTGATTATATATATTATAATTTCCAATTGTAAAAATGTAAAGCCTATACACAGAATGTATTTATTTATTTTTTTAAACCTAAAATATTGCTTTTGAGAGTAAAGGTTGCTGAGCCCTGCTCTAATGCCAAGTCAGTTTTTCAATTTGTCCTCTACTGTGTTGATAGCAGTAGTTACCAGTGTCAGCTGTAATTTGTGTTTTCTAGTAACTGGCAGATATTAGCATGGTGTCCTGCTGACTAAGATGGTGTCCATGGTAAACATGCCTGTTTTGCATCAGCATTGTCATTGTTAGCATGCAGATGTTAGTATTTAGATGAAAGCACCACTTTTTCTTCAAGAACAGCTTTAAGTCTCTTGCATATTTTCTTGCATATTTTCATTTATGGTGGGTTGTGCCTAATAATCACGCATGGAAGATATGAATTTCTATGTGCTTTTGTGTTATTAATCTTTGATTATGATGAACTCAGGTGTCAGGACACACGTGTGTGTGTGTGTGTGTGTGTGTGTGTGTGTGTGTGTGTGTGTGTGTGTGTGTGTTGTGTGTGTGTGCCTGTGCCTGTTTTGGTTGGGCTTTGGGCAGGGATTTTTGTTGTGATGTTTGTATGGTAATACAAAATCATTAATAAAAATAATACAAAAAAAAAGAAAGAAAAAAGAACAGCTTTAAGTCTTGTAAACACAATGCTATGAAACATAGAGGCAACAGCAAATCATTTGAGTTAATCTGAATTAACTGGCCATAAAAAATGTGATTCTACCTTTGAGTGGTCCAGAAGAAAGGATGACTCAAGCATTCTCCCACTTTAGGTCTCTTCTTTGGTTCTTCATTGATCATCCACTCGATCAGATCCTTTGCCACCACATCTTCAACATGGTCCAAGGTGAACTTCCCTGTATGAATGTTGTACTCACATTCAACGGGTAAGTCACCGAAAGGATGGTGTCCTCCAGAGAGGATATAATAAATCAGCATCCCTGCCACCTTAAAAGTTAGCACAACAGTTTAATTAGGCTGCTGAATGATTTTTCACCTTGTTTAGAAAATTTGTGTAACAGAAAAACTAACCTGTATGTCAGTGCTCTTCTTGTATGGTGTATTTGTTCCTTTAAAAGTCTCCTTGGCCATCCAGCATTTTGTTCCTGCACTGCCTGTGTGCAAAGTTGTTTGTCCCACAGATAATCGTCTGCTGATGCCGAAATCTGCTAATCTTGCCCTCCCGCTGACATCTGCAGGATAAATGGTGTAGATTGGTTCAGAAAACAAAATCATTTATTGAACAAAATAAATCCAAATATTTTGTATACTTTAAAATTCTGATAGTTAATTACGTAATCATATATATTTTTACCAATCAAAACATTCTGGGGTTTCAGATCCCGGTGGAGAATTTGAGGATTGTTACAGTGAAGCACCTTTAGACTGTCGAGGACCTGTTGCACTAGCTCCTTTACAGGCAGGTTATCTAATGCAATACAATCTTCCAGCTGACCACCGTCATTATTTCTGATACATTCTTCCAGGGTGTATTCACAAAGCTGAAGAGCAAGATACCCAAAGTTCTCATCATCCTTAGCATCAATGTATCGTACGATAGATGGATGATCAAGCTGTGGAAGTTGTAGAATTCCTTTCTCGTTCTTCAGCACTTCATAGTTGCTTTTAGACATTCTCTTAATAGCAACTTCAGTGCCGTCATCTCTCAGCCCCAAGAAGACTTCAGTACCATCACTTCCCTTCGCAATGCGGAATTCTGGATCATTCACATAAATCATGCTCCCAATTCTGGTGATTTTACTTTCATCAGTGCTCAGAAGTTTCTCTAATTTTTCTTTCCACCTTTTGCTGATTTGTGTCCATTCCTTTCTTATTGTTGATATAATGCTGTTGAGGTGGAATGGCTCAGCGTTTGAAGCAAACCCTGCAACAGGAGCTGCTGGTTCATGTTGATCAGTCGCTTCAGTCAAGACTAGATCATTTGGGTCTGCTTGTCTTTCTGACTTTTCCTTCTTTTTCTTCTTCTTTTTCTTCTTTTTCTTGGATCCAGGTGAGGCTGTACCATCTTCACATGGCAAGGCAGGTTTGCTGAAATATTTGCTCAATCGTCTGATCACTTCTTTCAGATCTTTTAGCATCATCATATCTGCAGATGTCAGTATGTCCTCAGGAACTGAAGTTATCCCCACTGATGTAAAGATGTCAGCTGCAGGTTCAAATGACAGCAAGTTTCCAAATATGCCGTATGTGAAGACTCTTGCATAGAGAGGTATTCTTCTTTCACAAAAGGAACAATTGTCTTGCACAACTTGTTGGGATCCCAGCCATTTGTTCCTTTGGTTTTCTGTGTTATCACATACAGTACTTGCAGAATAACTTGTATATCAGGTCTGTTTTTTAAGCAAAGCTGTTCCAGTTGGGGGATCATGGCACATGCTTGTTCATTTGGTATCTCTTCTACAGTACACAAAACTGCATATAAAGTATCAATTACCCGATGTACATGTTTCTCTAGAATGTTTGGAAAGCGACTGACTGCACCTTTAATGTAGGTGTTCACATTATCAGTGTCCTTCAGCCATTTGATACTTTCCTGGCGATATTTTTCTTCATCCAGCCCAGTTACATTAAAAAGTATTTCAATCATGGTCACATGGGTCCGAGGATCCTCCAGCAGCATGTGACTGTCAAAAGTTTTAAACACTTCTTCAGCTGGTTTCTTTTGCACAGCAATTTCCATTTCCAGGAAATATCTGATTTTGGAGCAAACTTTTTCTCCTTTGGATGCGAGTTTATGAATCATCTGAGATATTTTTTCATTGTTAATATGTTCAGGATCAGTGACAGCAGGTAACAAAGTTATCACTGCGCCAGCAGAAATGAGGACTTTCAAAACATCATCTCTGTCATTGATGGCAGCAGTTTGCAGTGGTGTGAATGGTTGTAGATTCCATCCATTTGGATCAGCTTTGGCTTCAAGCAGTTTTTCCACAAAAAAAGTTGGTGCTTTGGATCGTGACACATAATGCAAAGGTGTAAAGCCTTTGTGGGAACCAATGTTTGGTTCTGCACCCTGCTGCAAAAGGTAAGTACAAATATCCCTGTTGTGACAAACAACAGCTGCAGTCAGTGGGGTTATATAGTCATTCAGCTCTCTGTCTGGGTAAAGTCCATTGATATTGTTGTCTGTTAGTAATTTTCTGAGCGTCTTGAGTTTGTTGTCAACTATACACTGTATTACAGGATGTGTTTCTGGGAATGTCCTCTGTAGCTGTGTGAAGAAAGCCATTCCTTTGCTTCAGAGTAACTGTGAAAGAAAAAAAATGCTACTGTTACAACATTTGGTGCCATTTTTTCCAATTAATTTTTCAATACTCTTTGATGTTAAAACCAAATTCAATTTACCAACATTGTATTCACGTGGGTACAGATGGTGCATAATTTTAAACCAGAGAGCAGGGAATTGAACTTTTAATAAGCAGAGCTGTGAAATGTCTATAAATAATATCTGGTTGTAGCAGGTTAAGACATTGTGTTTACAAAATGCACCCTTTTGGTTGCAGCTTCAGTAGATGAAATATGGTAAAAGTGCCCTCATGGGAGGGCTTTCAGTGGAGAAAATGTGATTCAGTGCCCTCCTGGCTGCCCTACATGGTAGAAACACACACATGTTCTTCTAAATGGTGAATAGCTCCCTGTGTTTTTATTACAGATGTGTAGAAGTTGTTGTACTTTAAAGCTACTATAAGGAGCTTTTAACTGACTTTAAATTTCACACCGATGTCTTTATACGACCTACATAAGCAAATGAGAGCTTCTGTTAGATGTATTTATTATGGTAGAAACATCACTGCTTAAAAATGAACAAAATATGAATGTTCCTTTCAGTAGCTTTAAGTCAGTAAGAATAATGATTTTATTTTGGTATTCTTATGTTTCTTATAATGCATCTTATACTTATTATTACTTATTATACTTCCAAATAATAATTCTTTTGATTTATTCATGGGTAAACTACATTAAGTGTGGTCACAAAATTCTCTTTTAGTATTCAGCATTAGCAGCATCCTTGCTACACTAACAGAGTGCTTAAGTCATGTCCCTTCTCTTGTGCCCCATGGGAACAAAATTCAGAGACAATACAACGATCAGGCATAACATTATGACCACCTGCCTAATACTGTGTAGGTCCCCCTTTTGCTGACAAAACAACCCTGACCCGTCAAGGCATGGACTCTACAAGACTTCTGAAGGTGTGCTGTGGTATCTGGCACAAAGACGCACACACATCTGTCCATCCACATGATGTAAAAGACGATGTGATTCATCAGACCAGACCATCTTCTTCCATCGCTCCGTGGCCCAATTCTGGTCCAATTCTCACATGCCCATTGTTGGAGCTTTCAGAGGTGGACAGGGGTCAGCATGGGTACCCTGACTGGTCTGCGGCTTTGCAGCCTCATACACAACAAACAGCGATGCACTGTGTATTCTGACACCTTTCTATCAGAACCAGCATTAACTTCTTCAGCAATATGAGATACAGTAGGTCGTCTGTTGGATCAGACCACACGGGCCAGACTTCGCACCCTACATGGATTAATGAGCCTTGGCCGCCCATGACCCTGTCGCCAGTTCACCATCACTGTTCACTGGACCACTTTTGATAGATACTGACCACTGCAGACCGGGAACACCCCATAAGAACTGCAGTTTTGCAGATGCTCTGACAAAGTTGTCTAGCCTTCATAATTTGGCCCTTGTCAAACGCACTCAAATCCTTACGCTTACCCATGTTTCCTGCTTCTACAGTAACACGTCAACTTTGAGGATGGATAGATAGATAGATAGATAGATAGATAGATAGATAGATAGATAGATAGATAGATAGATAGATAGATAGATAGATAGATAGATAGAGAAGCTGTCTCAGTCTGTTGGAGAAAGAACTCAGCTGTTTGCCCTGTTTGTGACGTGGTGTTTCTGCATCAATGTCAAAGACAATTGACTCTGCATGTGCTCCACCAGTTTCCCATACTTTTCCTGGCCTTTGTGAAGTTTGGGCGGACTACTGCTAAATGATACCTGCTCACCAGCACTGATGCAATCATATCTTAAACTGATGAAGTTTAAAACATTACAAACACACCCCACCAGCCTCCGCAAACACCTGGTGCCACTTTGTCATCATGCTGTGGCCAAATTCTTCCTTCAATACAATAAAAAAATAATTGTTGTGTACATCCTGCTCCTATGAAGTTTGATGCAGGTTAGCAAGTAGAGCTCAACATTATTAAGTTTAGAGTTCTACTTAAAAATACTTAACTAAGTCATACTTTCATAATGATCTAGATTATAGCTGGAAAATAATAATTAAGGTTGGGGTGATTCATCGACGTCGTCAATTATGAAAATACGTCAGCGTGCATAACGTGCGTCGATGTGTTGCTCTGTGCTGCTGCGCCCAGTCAGAGCCTGGATTCACTCACAGAACAAGCTGCAAAGAGCGAAGCCTCACCGCACTCATTCTAAGTGTGGGTTTATTTTAGACAGAGACAACAGTTTGGCTCTCTTTAAGCTTCACAAACTGGTCATTTCTTATCACAGCAGTACAGCTGCTCTGCATGAGTCCTGGAAGTGAAGCACAGAGCAAACTGTCCTCCACCTGCAGCAGCAGCATCACCCCGTTTACATTCTGTCAGCACCAAAGCACGATATATATGAGGAGTGTCAACATGTGGAACATGTTTCTGTCAGTAGAAGTCCTAGAAGAAGTAGATTTGTTTTATTTTGTCATTTCTCTTCACTTTATCAGCCACATATGAGTCAGAAATGGCTTAAACTAATGTTATAGACTGTCTATAATATATTTCAGTTACTTGCTTTGGCTCACACTGATGCAAAAATACACCGTCAGTGATAATATTTCCTGTATATGACTCTAGAAATTAAATAACTTCATATCATAACTAGTTTAAGTCTTAGGTCAAGGGTTGACAGTGCTGAGTTATTAAATTAATATAATTAATATGCATCACAACACTTTTTGAATTTTGATTCCAGAATTTTTCTGATCAGACATCAAATGACATGAAATCTATTGAATAGGGTGGAAATCAGACTAACTTTGAAATGTGCCACTATTATCATTATTCTAATGTGCTTTATGTGTCTGTTTTTCAGGATTATGATTGAATAAAGTATCGACATATTAATGAGACAAGGCTGTGATGATAATTTTAGGTAAATTAAATGTTATATAAAACCATTAACAAAAAAGTTATTAGATTAATCGATAAATTAATTGGTAGATTTATCAGTTAATCAAAAAAAAAAAATCATTAGATTAATTGTAAACGTAAGACTTTGAGATCGGATGTCCTCTTTGAACGAGCTTTCAAAACTTAAGTCTTCATTCAGTGTCCCTGTTAGTGCTCTCTCTGTCCGTCTCTCTGCTCTCTTTCTCTCTTTCTCACTCCTGCCATTTACAGTAAATTAAATATCCTGTGCTGGACATGTTTGTACTGGTTGAACTTTTATTGGATAGCCTCCAATCTGCTAATAAAAGTTCAAATAACACCACAATGTAATGTAGGCTACATTTTAGAACTGTTTAACCAAAAGAGAGAGGATTCAAAAGTTTGACTCAGAGACAGATCTTGATTAAAATGAGTATTTAACTTACCAAAGACAGGGTTTGGAACACAGGTCAGCAGTCAGTGGAGGGACGCAAAGCAGGATAACAAGAAAATAACAGAGGAAATAAAAAGGGCTGGGACGCTACACACGCTGGCACAGAGTCTGAGCAAGATACACGCTAAAGTCCAGTCTGGACAGGGTAGATAATCAAAAGTGGAGGGGCACACAGGGGCATGAAGTGAAGTGATCTGAAACAAGAGGGGAAATGGGAGGAACGAAGTAAAACAGGAAACACGACTGAATAAACAACAAAAACATGACCTAACCATGACCTGACCAAAACTTCACAAGCTGTGTCAGTACTGTGCAGTACACAAAAATGTTACAAATATGACAAAATTGTCATATTGATTAAAAAAAACAACAACAACTTATGGATGTTCAATGGGTCTTCATATTTATGTGTATGTTATCTATGTTTTTGGGGTGAGTATGTGGTTACACAGAATTCTGTGTAATTCTATTTTTTATATTTATATTTTTTATATTTTATTATTTTATTATGTAGATTTTGTAGCTTGTAAGCCAACATTCAGTATTTTTAAAGAACAGAACCAAACGTCTTTATTTCTCTCAGTCTTTCTGAAATAGCAGCACTTCTGAGACACCATGACATCAGATTATGTGACAGTCAGAATCAGCTCAAGAAACTAAATTAAGGCAACAGAAAAGCATAGGAATAGGAAATGTAAAACTGTATGATGATAAAAGTAAATAACAACAATAGGAACTTTAGTGCTGCAACCACATCATCAGTAAAAACAAAGTTTTAAAAATAGAAGTCATTTTTAGGTTTTGTCAGTTTCTCTTCTATTAATATTGAAACCTGGTTTGGTGGTTCAGCTCTAAAAATGCTACATTTTTGTTCTTATAACATGACTTGTGTGTAATCTTTAAACTGTAAATCAGATAAATGTAGTAAAATAAAAGAAGAATAATATAAAATACAAAAACTAAAGTGAAGACAAATATGTACTGAAGAACATCACCTTAGAATCCCAGCCTTTATAAAATAGTTCCTATATTCATTACATCATGTATGTGACACCTAACAGACTTATTTAATGGAAGACATTTAGACATGTCAAGTCTCTGACTGCTTATAAGACTCTAAAGTCATCTTTGAAGTCTTTAGTCCTTTTTTAATTCAACTTCACTGGGTTGAGACTCCTGAACTGGGACACCCTGGTGCTCCTCATGGTTTAAGGACAGCATTGTGAAGTTGTTGGTGATGTCTTCTCTTTGAAACATTTCCTTCAGGGGCGTCTCTGAATTCCACCCTCGGGTCTTGGCAAACTTGAAAACACATCCGAAGAGATCAGGAAATAACGCCATCACATCAACTTGGGCTGCATCTTTGGCACTGTGAAGGAAAAGGACATTTTTATTATAAAGAAATCAACACACAGCTGAGAGACGTTTGACAGTCACACAGTTTGTGAATGACACAATAATACTGACTGAACTTACAGGATCATTGAAGATAAAAGGTCTGTATCAGAGATAACTTTCAGTTTCTGGCTGTTGGCTCTATTAGGTGGTTATGAAATTTATTTTGAATCTGAGAATCTGCTAATTAAGACTGTGAGAAGGTCTAGAAGAAGCCAGTAAATTGACTTTGTTTTTTAAAAATACTTTTATCTATAATACTATTATCTATATCTATATTTAATCTATAGTCTAAACATTACTCTTTGGAGATTTATATGTTCATATAAAAGATGAACTTTTTAGTCTTGTAAAAAAGACTGAACCACACAACACTCTTAAAAAATTGAGTTCCAGTAGATAATTATTGTTTCAGGTTTTATAAATTATGAAGAATGGTATCACTCACTAGTGCTCATGTAGGTTTCGTATGAAGCGCAGTAATCCCAGCACGTTGTCAGGATAGGCTTTGTTTTTGGAATCCATCTTCTGGATCAACTCTGCTGGAAACTGCAACAACAAAAATAATTATTACTGTAGTTGTTAGTTGTCTAATGTTATTATTCAGTTGGGACATTTTGTAAAAACAAATAAAAACAGAATACAATGATTTGCAAATCCTTTTTGACCTGTAGTCAATTACATACTGAACAAAGGTAAGATATTTAATGTTCAAACTGATAAACTTCTTTTTTTATACTCTAATTCTGACTTTGATGTCTGCAACAGGTTCCAACAAATTTGTGACAGGGGCTAAATAAGACTGAGAAAATTGTGGAAATGCTCAAAAAACATCTGCTTGTAACATAACAGGTCATAGTATCATGAGTGAGTAATGAAAAGATTCATCCTCTAAAGTCTAACAAGGACCAAGGATGGAGACATGTTCACCAAGTGTTTCTGGAAATCATATCTGTCTTGATCTCTGGGCTAAAGAGTAAAAGGACCATCCTGATTGTTACCAGTGCAAAGTTAAAAAGCCAACATCTGTCATAGTCTGAGGAATGTGTGCTCATGGCATCATGGGTAACTTGCATATCTGTGAAGGCACCATTGATGGTGTTGCAGGCATCAAATTCTTTGTCTTGGACATTATTCAACTGAATTTAAGTCAAAAATGATTTGAAAATCATTGCATTCTGTTTTCAGCATCCCAACATGTTTGGAATCAGGGTTTGAAGTTGTTATTGTTGCAGTGACCTTATTTTTCCACTGTTTGAAGGATCCATCCTCGGTGCATTTTTCCAATGAACGAATCAGCTCTGGATCAGCTTTTCGACAGTTTGCCACCTCTTCTCTGTTGCCAACTTTTTTCAGGTATTCAACTCTCCTGAAAAAAAAGGATATATGAATCACTGTTAGCTACAATATTATGTGGGGTCATATGTTCGAGAAAACAAAATTCATCTGCTGTGTAGGAATCTGGTTCTAGATGATAATATATTACAGTTTAGGTCAGCATTAGCAGCTCTGTTGTTGCTTTCAGGATTAAGAAAACCTCGTTCAAGACTCCACTGACAGTTGTAATAACACTGATAATCAAAAATCCAGCTTTGTACAATTTACTCAACAGTACGTGGTGTGGTTCACTCCATATATGTGGACAACGACACAAACAGTCTAATATCAATATTCATTTAATAATTCTGTGTCTTCGAACAGCTTTTTTCCATGAGCCCTTTACTTTTGAGGACTAAACATCAAACTCAACAAAAGGAGCGAGTCCATGGACAAATTAAGGGGCCAACAATTAAACAATTAAAGGGATTGCCATGAAAGTTTGTGCAGGTATCCATGCTGTGTTCAGGTTTCTTCCATACCTTTCAGTGGTCCAGAAGAAAGGATGACTCAAGCATTCTTCCACTTTAGGTCTCTTCTTTGGTTCTTCATTGATCATCCACTCAATCAGATCCTTTGCCACCACATCTTCAACATGGACCAAAGTGTATTTACCGTCTTCAATGTTGCTCTCACATTTAGATGATTTGTCGCCAAAAGGATGGTGTCCTCCAGAGAGGATATAATAAATCAGCATCCCTGCCACCTTAAGAAGAGACAGAACAGTTTTGCAATTTAGGATGTGTTTTTCACCAAGTCATAAATACAGTTTGTGTGGCAGTAAAACTGACCTGTATATCAGTGTTTGGCTTGTATGGTATATCAGCTTCTTCTGATAAAGTCTCCTTGGCCATCCAGCATTTAGTTCCAGCACTGACCGTGCGATAAGTTGTTTGGCCTTTAGGTAACCGTCTACTGATGCCAAAATCAGCTAATCTGGCCCTCCCATTGACATCTGCAGGAAAACAAGTAGACAAACTCAGGAAACAAATTAAGTATGATCATTATAAACTCAAATATAGTTGCTTATTTACAGTACTATATTTTTTTTAACTTGTCTCACCGATCAAAACATTCTGTGGTTTCAGATCCCGGTGGAGAATGGGGGGATTTTGACAATGAAGCACCTTCAAACTGTCAAGAAACTGATAGACAAGTTTCTTTATCAACAGACCACCATCATTATTTTTGATTTGTTCTTCCAGGGTGTATTCACAAAGCTGAAGACCAAGATATCCAAAGTTCTCATCATCTGCAAAGTCAACGTATCGTACGATAGATGCATGATCGAGCTCTGGAAGTCGTAGAAATCCTTCTTCATTCTTCAGCTCCTGATAGTTGCTTTTAGACATTCTCTTGATAGCAACTTCAGTGCCGTCATCTCTCAGCCCCAAGAAGACTTCAGTACCGTCACTTCCCTTCGCGATGCGGAAATCTGCATCATTCTTATAAATCATGCTCCCAATTCTGGTGATTTTACTTTCATCAGTGTTCAGCTTCTCTAATTTTTCTTTCCACCTTTTGCTGATTTGTACCCATCTGTGTGGTGTTGATGATATCGTGCTGTTTAAGTCAAATGGCTTAACATTTGACGTTGACCCCACAGAAGTTGCTGTCAGATCAGTTGCAGCAGTGAAAACCTCACCATTTGAGTCTTCTTCCTTTTCTGGATGTTTTGTTTTTTTCTTCTTCTTTTTCTTCTTTTTCTTGGATCCAGGTAAGGTTGTACCATCTTCACATTGCAAGGCAGGTTTGCTGAAATATTTGCTCAATCGTCTGAGTACGTCTTTCAGATCTTTTAGCATCATCATATCTGCAGATGTCAGTATGCCCTCAGGCACTGAAGTTATCCCCACTGATGTAAAGATGTCAGCTGCAGGTTCAAATGACAGCAAGTTTCCAAATATGCCGTATGTGAAGACTCTTGCTTTGGGGTATTCTTCTTTCACATAAGGAGCAATTGTATTGCACAACTTGTTGGGATCCCAGCCATCTGTTCCTTTGGTTTTCTGTGTTATCACATACAGTACTTGCAGGATAACTTCTATATAAGGGCTGCTTTTTAAGCAAAGCTGTTCCAGTTGGGGGATCATGGCACATGCTTGTTCATTTGGTATCTCTTCTACAGTACACAAAACTGCATATAAAGTATTAATTACCTGATGTACATGTTCCTCTAGAATGTTTGGAAAGCGTCTGACTGCACCTGTAATGTAGGTGTTCACATTATCAGAGTCCTTCAGCCATTTGATACATCCCTGACGATATTTTTCTGCATTTGGTCCAGTTACATTAAAAAGTATTTCAATCATGGTCAGATGGGTCTGAGGATCCTCCAGCAGCATGTGACTGTCAAAAGTTTTAAACACTTCTTCAGGTGGTCTCCTTTGCACAGCAATTGCCATTTCCAGGAAATGTCTGATTTTGGAGCAAACTTTATCTCCTTTGGATGCACAGTCCTGGATCATCTGCCATATTTTGTCATTGTAAATACGTTCAGGAACAGTGTCAGGTAACAAAGTTACCAGTGCACCAGCAGAAATGAGGACTTTCAAGACATCATCTCTGTCACTGATGGCAGCAGTTTGCAGTGGTGAGAATGGCTGTAGATTCCATCCATTTGGATTTGCTTTGGCTTCAAGCAGTTCTTCCACAAAAAGAGTTGGTGCTTTGGATAATGACACATAATGCAAAGGTGTAAAGCCTTTTTTAGAAATAATGTTTGGGTCAGCACCCTGATGCAAAAGGAAGGTACAGATATCTTTGTTGTGATAAACAACCGCAGCAGACAGTGGGGTTATAAAGTCATTCCACTCTTTGCATGGGTAAACTTGATTAATGTTGTTGTCCTTCAGTCGTTTTTCGAGCCTGTTGAGCTTGTTGTCAATTATACACTGTATTATAGGATGTGTTTCTGTTGGGGGGGGGGGGGGGGGGGGGCCACT
>JAJHUR010097551.1:0-20681 GCA_027495735.1 Lutjanus campechanus
AAAAAAACGCTCTGGCTTATTTGTATTTAAAACAATCATAATCATCTTGGGCAGAGCTAAGCCCAGGATGCAGCGACAGTGCTCCTGCCAAATAGCGTCGGAAGGGAACCTGTTTTGGTGCAACATTTGCACATCAGGAGGCGAGCTCTGGCATTAAAATGGCTAAATACCTGCTAAGGAAAAGGTAAGAGCTACTAGCTTGTTTATATTTGCACCATTAGCATCCCAGGTGCTAATTTGCTGTTTTTAGAGCCCAGGTTCCCTAGCTGGGAAGTTGCTGACTCCCCGGGACGCAGATAATGGATGCCGTGATGCCGAGTGAAACAAGCGAACAATGGCAGGCTCATTCTAACATCGAGTACATCGAGTGAGTCTGAGACTGCTCTAACTTTAAACAGGTACTCCAAATCATCTTCTTCCTGCTACACTGCTCACATAGAAAAGAAACAGTTATGCAGCAATCATCCTCTAGTTTCACAATTTATATTGTTTTTGTATCACAAAATATTGGGCCAATATATGTATTATATGATAGTTGATCCCTCACTGGCGTCCCACCTGCTAGAGCAGTAATGCCTATCCAAGGTGGGGGCACTGCTGCCACGAATTAAACTCAGTGGCCTCATTAAAAAATGTGGCATGCGCACAAAAGAAGGCATACGCCACTTTTCTAAGCAAAATTTTGGGGGATTTGTTTTTTTTTTTTTGGTGTGAGAATATGCGGTGCTCCACAGTAACTTTGACCCATGTGTACGCACATCAACTGGAGAAAGGAGAAGCTCCAACTCTGATGGCAGAGGGGTAAAACAGAAGACAGAAAGTGAAATTGACATTGACATTGACATTGACATGATATGATATTCACATACACAGAGAACATGCTTTAGAATAATACATTTAAACAGGGATACATTTTATAGGCAAAGAAAAAAAAACCTCAAATATGTTTGAGACAGTCCGACCCTGTGAGGTGGCAGCATTCACAGCATCTGCCACACGCTGCCATTCTGGCGCTTTTTTTGCCATTCAGTCTTCACACTGTGTTCAACAAACAACATATTATTGTTGCCTCAACCGCCACAACAAATACTTTGACGTCACAGTGTGTGAAGTTTCTTTTTTTAGCCTCTCTGTCTGTGTTTGCAACAATCGTGCTCATGCAGTCACTATAAATCAATATTAATTTGAGGCATTTCACTGATCATTCATAGGCAACTATGGGACGTCCACAAAAGGAAAAACAGAAACTGGCGAAGGACGTGCCTACACTCTGTTTTCAGAATATTTTTGTGCATAAGCACTTTTTGTGTTTCATCTTCATGCCATGTTTTAAGGTAAATCCCATGCTCTGTTTTATAAATGAGGCCCCAGGTTTCTGCAGTGGTGTGTGAGTATTTCTTTCCATTTCATCCATTTCAGATAACATTAATCCGACTGAGGCTTTGTTGTTATTAAACCCTACTGACCTATTGTCTTATATTTGATACTTACATTTTATTAAATAATTTTTTGGTAAGAAAGAAGAAAAAGAAACAAACACAAACACAACAAAAAGAAACAAACAAAACAAATTTACAGTACATCAACTAAAATTGCCAGGCACTATATTATCCATAAAATTCTATCTAATGGGCATATATTGGAGGATATGTACAGGGACATATTTATACAGTCACTTCATAATTTGTACCTAACTCTACGAGATTGGTAAAGTATGCCAAAGGAGGAAGGTGAATGTCATTTAAAACAAAAAACACATTTTAATCCATGAAGAGGAGGGGCAATGTATGCATCTTTTCTAAGTCTCAGAAGCAAATCACTCTTTCCATCTCATGAATTTCCATAATAATTTCCTTCCAATTATCTACCGCAGGTGGGTTCGTTTGTAACCATTTATGAGTGATTGCTTTTCTTTTTTTTTGCTGCTACACTTAATATTTTCAGGAGGTATTTGTTATTTCCTGTTATTCCGTCTGGTAGATCACCCAAATAAAGTGGCATGCATGTCAGCGGGAAGACTATGCTGCACGATTCTCCAAATACTTTCCCAAAATATTTTTATCTTGGGGCAGCTCCAGAAAATGTGATGATTATCCCCACAATCTCCTACTGACCTATTTTCATATATTGTCACAAATTTGAACATATTTTATTTTTTATTCTTTTATTATCTAAATATTAGGTGTGGTAGTACATTTCTGTCTCCAAGGATTAATCACCAACACACCTATAAAGGAATCACTAGAGACTGAGACTGATGAGACTGATGAGGACCATGTTAGTGAAATCTCAAACAATAAAATCCTACTATATGCCCATCCTTATGGCTTGCAGGCTTCATTCCACAACTTCACTTTGAATAATAGTGCCTTCATGTCCTGTGGTCAAATGTTTTCCGGCAATGCTGTGATCTCATGAAGATCAAATGGCGGCGCTGACAGGCGTAACAGGAATCATGCCGCAGTAACGAACAGGAGATAGAATGATGTATCGGGATAGGGAAGTATGAAGGCGGGTTGGGGGGTGCCGAACTCACCTGCTGTCTGCAAGAGAGGGAGAATACTGATGAGACTGAAACAGACAAATGGTGTGCGAGAAGTCGAGAGAGGAGGGGAGAGATGGGGAGCCGGGAGTAGATGACAGAAAGCAGAGGGAGGTAATGGTGGTGGTGAAAGGGAGATAAATGGTATGAGAAAGTTAATAACAAGCATTGTGGTTCCTCAGCTCGGAGAGGAGGGGACAGAAGATGAGAGGAGAAATGAGAGGAGAGAGGGAGGAGGTGAGAGAAATGGCTGAAATGTGAATTCCCTCTGAGGTCTTCCTCTGCGGTGGAGGGAAGAAGTGAAACAAATAAGATGAGAGACACAGATACCTCACAATCTTTGATATGAAATAATAAAAAATAAAAAAAAGCACACAGGCCAAAAAAATAACATTCATGAAAATCGTAAGCACACCCCCAAGATCACACTGGAAGGAAATTTACACAACCAGGAATACAGAACAGAGAGGACCAATGAGGAAGGAATATCGCAGTGAACAAATGTGTCTGCACTTTGTCTTATCCTACATGTGTTCATTTCTGCATGTCATGTCTTAGATCAGTCAGTCGGGGCTCGTGTCCACATAGCGTTTTTTTTTTTTGGCAGAAAGGCACTGGCACGGCACTGTGGAGCTCTGGGAAAAAGTGCCCCTGCTTTTTTTTTTTTAACACCCTGCTGTTAAAAAAAGAAAAAGAAAACTGTCAGTTCTGTTTCTATGACAACATCTTGGAAATTCCTTTGACCGTCAAAATCTAGCATCGCCACTTTGGTTTTGATTACCTATTTGTATGTAGTTGTTTGACTTGGCGTATCAGCTCAGCACTTTGGGTATTTGCATCTGGGCTACCCACTTGAAGGTGTGTCTTGATTCGGGTTTGTCTTGAGTCAAGCATCTCTAAAATGCCGGTTAACCACATGTCATTTCCTATGAATTCTTCACATTTACAGTCCCCTGATATTTTGTTATCTAAAAGCTTTTATTATGAAGCAGCAAAATCAGGTTTTTGATCAGCAACAACTCAACACAACTCCTATCCAGCTGAAACTAAACAGTGAAATAAAGCAGAAACCTCAAACCCCAGAGATTCAGTTAGAAGCTACAAAGGTAGAGAGCTGAACACACTCTTTTCTTCCTGAGTCTTAAAACATCAGAAAAAAAGGAAAGGCCTCCATTTTCTTGGTTACCAAGGTGATGAGTCCCCATCTAATATTTGATTAGCTGTCTCAAAAAAAATTGACATGACAACGCCAGCACCTTTCTGAAAAGTTCAGAGATTTTCAACTTGACTGCAAAAAAAAACAGATGCAGGGTGCAGCACTTTTTCTCTAGGTGGACACATGCTACTGCAGACACTCTCTCCTCATTGAAAAACAGGACATGTGGACAGAGGCCCTTAGTCAACAGCCAGTGATCTGTCAGTGGCAGTCACATGAATCTTACCTCCTAATTAATTGATTTAATATTGATCCAATGTGATATGCACTGTACTTTGTATTTTGTAAGTTTGTGGAAAATGTCATACGTGTATTGTATGTTTAATCTGTGTGTAACCTCTTGAACAGAGCTGCCCAAGGATGCAAAACAAATTTAAGTTTCTTTCTTGATCTTGTAAGGAGCACCTGTAACGTCAACAATTTCCCCTCAGGGATAAATAAAGTATTTCTGATTCTGATTCTGATAAGTGTTTATTGACAATAAATTTGTATTGTATAATATTGATTCATATCCATTTGAATCACATTGCGTTGTATCATATTTGATTTGAACTTTATGCACAGTGACAAATTCATCACAGGAAAGATGTCTTTTGGTGTGCAGGTGTGGAAGTAACAAATTACAACTACTTTACTACATTACTATAATTAAGTCTTTTTTGGGTGCAACACTTTTATGAGTTTTGTCAAGTCAGTAAATTTACTTGAGTATGCATTTCACTATGTAATCTACTTCACTATTCTTTTAAAATAATAATTTGCTGCTGAGTAGGGCTACAGTTAATATCCAAACCTTTCATCTGCATTTTTGTAGCCTATAAGGCTGCAGTAGGTGATGGCAAACGGTCCAATAAAAAACAAAACATACAAACATACAGAAGATTTGGATAAACAGAAACCCCTTTGATTGAATGTCTGCTATTGAAAATGCTACTGGTCTGTTAACATACACACTTGTACTGTACATACACACACAAAAAAAAGACCAACGACATTGTTAAACTCTGAATGCAATTCAATACAACACAATTAATTTTGTTTGGCATAGGGACTGAGTTTAGCTGTTTTGGTATCTAGAGAATGTAAAAGCTAATAGATTGTTGAACACAAAGCTATTTGATCTCAGATGTTTTCGGGACATTTTCATTACATTCTGTACAGAAAAAGAACATTAAGAAAAAAGGAACATTAGTCTGGTTTGGAGTTTCAAGTAAGTTTTGTAATTAAGTTTAAGAATAGTTTGTTTGCAATAACTGTGTTTTTTGGCCTTTTTAAATGTACTTCTGTACTGTACCACCTCTTGTGACCTGCTACACAAGAGAAGATGTTTTTCATGGTGGTGTGTAGAGGTTGAGTTGAGGGTTCTGTCGGCCTAAAGAAAGAAGCTGCTCTGTGGTCTGGTGGTAGGAGATACTTCTGTATCTCTGGCCAGATGGTTGCAGGATAAACAAGCTGGAGTGGCTATTGTTTTTAGCATCCTTCGGCCTCTCCAGGCACCAAGTATATGGGTATCACTGCAGAGCCATCCTGTCCTGTACCATACACAAACCATGACAGTTTGTAATGTTTCCAGTTAAGATGCTCCCAATCACTTCTATGTAAAACTTTGGGAGCGAACAAGAGTAGATTTGGAGTAGACCAGTACCTTTTTCATCGACCAGCTATAGTGAAGTTTTGATATATTTTCAGCCAACAAATTAACCATTTGGATTTCAAATATCTCCTTGGTTTATCAAAACTGCAAACATATTGCCTACTTCAACATATTTTGTTGAGAGCAGTCTTGCTTTGGCAACCCGTTTTGGTAGTTTACAGGTAACAGGTGATTTCTAAGGAACAGTTTAAACATAAAGTAAAGATCAAAATGAACTACTGCACACAGAAATGACTTTACAATGTTTATTAGGAGGGAACAACACATTTGGCTTGTAGCTTCATCAGGTTCACTCTGCATAAAGCCTTAACACCCTGAAGAAGCTACATGCGAAACAACTTCCCTCCTAATAATGTCACAATAAAGTCATTTCAGTATGCAGTGGTTATTTTGATCTTCACCTGAGACGTTCCTGGGACCGACCAGCACCTGATCGCAAATACTGGCTATGCAGGTGGAGAGAGTTTGAACTTGATGTACTTGATGTAAGCCTTTTAATTAGCCTGGATGTTTCTGCTACTGACTGAATTGAGTTTACTAGCTGGCATACAGTTGGTTAAGTGCTATCGGTATCAGGGATACAAAAGGAAAAACTGCCGCCTCCCGGCATGCATGTTTTCACCTTGTGGTGGCTATATTTTTAAATCCATTGGTTTTGAGTTTTGACACCTTTAGGCTGCTGTTATATGTTTGCATCAAACTAATGGACCAAACACTATTTGTTTTCAGTATGGTTGTAGCAGTTATGCTAGCTATAGTGGCACTTATGCTAGCTGTATTGGGAGTTGTTAAGCATTATGCCATACTTTATTTGATTGAAAATGCTTTTGTAACTTTAACTGTGTGATTTTTATGTGTTTCTCTGTGTATTTTAGTTTTACAGCACCTTCATTTGGGAGGCAACAAATAACAGCCTGAACCTGAAAGCCTTTCTCTGTCATTTGGAGAAGTGTTTACCTATCTGCCAAACTAAACACCAACATTCAGGGCTGACCAAAGTGTACAGAACAAACTGGATCTACAAAGACGTGCTTTGAGGAAAAAGAGAAGAAGAAGAGAAAGTTGGCATCCATGATGATTGGAAAGAATGAAGAATACAGTGGGCGGAGAAGATGACAAAGCTATTCCCAAACCTGCTCCAACTGTCACAAACTCTTACAACAAAAGTGAGGAGTGTGTGAGAAAAGAATCAGAGGGGAGCATGAGAAGATAGTTGCTGGCACACAAAAACACAGAATATGACATGTACGACACGTGATGGCACACATACGTTATCTCTCCGTCAGCCTCGTCTGAGTGAGAGGGAGAAGAGAAAGGTGGCTAAGTGGCAGGGGAGCGGCTGATGCAGAGGGAGGCAATTAGTGTGCGAGAGAAAAGAAATATGAGGGAGTGAAAAAGATCGAAAGTGACACTTGGGAAGAGAGAGACTGTAAATGAGGGGGGAAGATTTTTGAGAGAAAGAAGAAAGTAGGTAGGTCATGGAACAAACAGTAAACAAGTGAAAAGTGAAACACTAAAAAACGCAACCGATTCAACAGCACCACAAACTACACAGTCTCAACAAAAACTGATTATACAAGTCCTCCAAATTAAACGACAAAATACATAATTAGTCATTAGTGTTTTCTGATATGATTCGCCTGTGTCTTCCAAATCAGATCACTAAACATTCCGGTTCGCGTCTTGGGTCTGCATGTCATCGACACCTCCACCCACCTCAACCTCCTCTCCAGAATTGACCGGGCATGGATCAATAGCAGCAATGCAATAGTAGATTAACTTTACCCAGAAAGAATTGGTTGTTTTGACCCAGTATAAGACCAAGTTCAGTCAGAATCAATCAAGTGCATTTAGGCTGTGGCGTTCGAGGCCGTACGGAATGCGGTGCACGGCGGAAAAAAGTTGAAACAGAGTCGACTTTCGGAGAAACTCAACCCGATGTCACGCTGCAGTGGTCAATTATGAGCTGGTGATGAGAGTGCTCCACAGTCAGCCTGAAATATTTCTGAATCAGCTGCTTTCCAGGCGGAGTTCATGCACCACACAATGATAATATCCCAGTTGTGTCCTCGCTTTGTTTATTTCATGTGCTCAGCTTCGACGTCTGGGTCTGACTTGCAATTTATGCTGTGTCACCAAGAAGTTTCGTTTGGTTTGTGTCCAGTTTTTGAGAGAGAGGGAGTACAGCTGTGCTGTGCAAGATTGAGACTGAACAAGGCGAGGGAGCACTGGTAGTGGGAAAGCTGATTAATCTGAGAAATTAAACTTTATTTCCTGATTGTTTCATATTGGTTACATTCTAAGCAAAAAAAACGACCAACGACAAACCTACTTCTCATAGCCACAACACCTGATTCTGTCTGAATGTGGCCTTTGGTGCTATTTTTATATTACTGGTGGGTTATTGGATCAAAAGAATCTCTTGTCTATGTTAGGTTTTAACCCAGTGATTTTTGGTGTGTACAATCACCCTCCTCTTTTGCTCCCTTCATAATTGCTACAGCTGCTCGAGGGCTTCGTCACATGAATGTAAACATGTGCTGTTTTGGAGCACTTCCTGAAACGAATAATGCTGTCATTCTTTTTGGGAGGACAGCCTCAAATCATAAGCTGAACTGAAATAAGCTTTATTACAGGGCTGTTCCAGTGGATCACATTAGATTAAGCTATAAGTGCTTCCAATAAACTGGTAACACATTGTATACTGTTGCAAATGCTGCTGCTCTATGAAGTGAAGAATTGTTCAGTGATGATGAAGGTTTGTGCTCTACTAAGTGCATTCTAGTATTACACTGCATGTGTCTGTTTAATTTACTCTCAGGCTGTCCACTTTTCTCTTGTGTGTGTAAATGTGTTTCTCTGTGTATGTGTGCATGTTCCATATTTCAAGACGGCCTATTTATTCCGCTTTTATGTACATGCTGTTGTGTTATTTTTCATGTGTGTGTGTGCATGTGCTTGGAGAATTGAATATGCATGCATGCATGTTAAAGTGCGCATACTGTAAGTGTATCCACGCTGCTATATGGCCATCGTGCTGAAATCCTCGAGCCCCTCAGGGTGAACATCTTAGAGAGAGAGAGAGGGAGAGAATGATCCAGTGACATAAAAGGAGGTTTTATAAAGTGATGCTGCAATAGAAAGAGATGAAGAAGGGACACGACAGATAGTATTCGAAAGATGAGAGAGTGACTGACATTTTAAGGAGGAAGAGTGAGGAAGATGGCATACACTCATATAAATAAAGAAACAGAAAAAAAATACATGATGGAGCATCAAGAGTGGTTTTCTGGATATTTGCTCTTGCTGTTTTAACAAACAACTCACTTGTGTTCACTCAGTAGAGTGCAGATCCCCGCCAGGCAACAGATGGTGAAGCACCTACTGCAATGCCACCACAACTGCCAGATGCAACCAGCAGAGATTTGTAAAGTTCTGCCAACATTAACATGACCCCCACAAACGTTGTCGCACGCTGAAACAAGATTTCAATCTGAAGCAGGTGTTGATCACCTGTGGCCCTTCGTGGACAGTTAAGAAGAGTAGGAAGGTCATATGGTCATACAACACTGTCAAACAATAGAATTACTGCCTCACAGTTGTATGTCTCCACCAACCACTCAATTTACAATTTGCATGTATGTAGTGGAGAATTTAATATGGAGCTTACCACTATATTGACCTGTAACTTTGTAGGAATTTAATAAATTAAGTGTATTTCTTTGACAAATGGAAGTTATCACAATACATGTATGATTAAAGTTAATTATTTTGAGTGAGAAACATTCTGTCATCACTTAAAGTGACAGTAAAGTTGACCTCTGACCTTTTGGATATGTAATATCATCACCTCATATTTTTATGCTATTTGACAA
Organism: Lutjanus campechanus; assembly: GCA_027495735.1. Classification (NCBI taxonomy): domain Eukaryota; kingdom Metazoa; phylum Chordata; class Actinopteri; order Lutjaniformes; family Lutjanidae; genus Lutjanus; species Lutjanus campechanus. The sequence continues at coordinate 9,288 of JAJHUR010097551.1, forward strand.
TTGTGTGAATGTTTGTCATAATTAGGACATGAAATCTTGAGTTATGGCCAAAAATGTGTGAGGTCACCATGACTTTTGACCTTTTGACCACCAAAATCTGATTAGTTCATCTTTGTATCAAAGTGATAATTTGTGTCAAGTTTGAAAAAAAAAAAATCCCTCAAGGTGTTCTTGGGACATTGTGTTCACAAGAATGGGTTGACCCTTAAAAACATAAAGGCATAAAAGTCATTTTAAACACAAAAAAGTTCTGTAAGGTTTTCCAAGAATTCTGAATCACTGAGGTCCTTCAGCAAACAGTCATGAATGTGCACAAAAAAGCTGAATGGCCCAGTAGTATTCAAGATTAGCTGCGGACAAGTTGCTGGTGCCAGTCACTCAATCACTCACTCACACGAATTACAACTGGAAGGGATAATTATTATCATTAATGTAAAAGGAAGATAGAAAAAAAAAAGCCTGTTAATAACTGAAACAACATTGTTTTTTCCATTTTTCCCCCATTGTTATTATTTGCACAGACGAAGACATTAGCAGAATGAACAAAAGACAACAAAGAGTGGGGGGAAGATGCTCTGTGGAGACAACAATGCCAGAGGCAAAAAAAAATAGGAACAGCTGAAATTTCATTTCATTTCATTTTCAGTGAGACAAGATGGAAGACGACACAGAGAGAAAGAGTGGGTGACAAAAACCATTGAATGTGATGATCAAAACAATAACAAGACAGAAATGTTTGAAATGCTTCCTTATGTTGGTGCCAACACCCAGCAGCACCTCGACTGTGTCAGAGGTCTATGAAATCGACCAGTGAAGCAGAGGGTGTAATCAGTTGCACAGAAACAGTTGTGCTTTGGGAGTTTTTTTTTTTTTTGTTCTGTTATTTTGGATTTCAGATGAAGTCGTAGTGAAAGCCTGTTTATTGGAACAGCAGATGAAGTCAAAGGGTTAATTAATCTTGTGCTCTCGGTTTTATTAATACTTTCATTATCGTCAATAAATATTCCAGGGATAAGAATGTTTGCAGGATATTGTTTTAGGCCCTCTGGCCTCACTATTGACTGCTTTAATAACAGAGTGAATTGAATTCAACTGTTTCACTCAGAGTCAGCGGCTAATATCAGACATGAAGGAAACAATAGCACAAGTAGGAGGATTAAAACTAAAATGATGACAGGGTGACACAGAGCAGTGTCATGTTAAACAGAGGCTCATGTAACAGAGAGGAGGTTTATGGGGCAGAAGAGAAGATACGGTAAGATGAAAAGAAATTCAGTACATACAGGAAATAATGTCACTGATGCTTGTATGGTAATTTCCACTGTGCGGTAATGTTAGTTTAATTAAATTCTGTGCTTACACGGCGGGCGTGATCGCCCAAAAACAGCTGCAGCAGGGAGCTGTGACATCAAGCGAAAGCTCACGACTATCCTCGCTCAAATCACAAGTTGCAGATAAGACTAAACGATTCACGAAGACATGCCGTTGTGGCCAACAAGAAGAGGAAATGACTTTGCCGAGATCAAAGAAAAAAAAGTTGCAAACTAGTGAGAGAGGTGTGAAAGGGGAGCTAAAGAAAGGGAGAGATGAATGAAAGATGAGCCGTGGAACGTGGAGAGGAGGTGAATAGAGAATGCTGAGGTTCAAGGTGGTTGGAGAATTAAGAAAAAAGAATCTCTCTCATCCTGGGAGTGAAAAATGAAACAAATCAAATCTTTCAGAGAGTTAAATCTTTAAAGCCTGCAGGAAACAACATGTACCTTTGAGATGATTCATAGTTAAAGAGTAACTAAACCGCAAAACCACTTTTTCCAGCTGAAAAAAACAATGTGCTTGAGCTTTTAGTGGTGTTGTTGATTGATTCAGGCTCAAATCTTGGCAATGCATTTAAATTCTACAAATAGTGTTATAAACATGCATAGTGACTGCCTCTATTTGTTGAAACTCACCCACTGCAATTGAATTTTGCTATTGGCTAATCTGAAGGTTCGCATCTGAGTGTGAAGCGGCTGGGATGAGGTCAGCACCTCTAAGTCTGAGGCCATGGCTCTCAGCAGGAAACCGGTGGATTGTCTACTCCGAGTAGGGAGTGAGTACTTACCTCAGATGTGGGAGTTCAAGTATCTTGAGGTCTTGTTCTCGAGTGAGGGGACAACGGAGCGTGAGATGGGCCGGAGAATCAGAGCAACAGGAGCGGTATTGCATTTGCTTTACCACACGGTTGTAATGAAAAGAGAGCTTAGCCAAAAGGCAAAGCTCTCGATCTACCGGTCAGTCTTCGTTCCTACTCTCACCTACGGTCATGAAGGGTGGGTCATGATGGAAAGAACGAGATCGCGGATACAAGCGGCTGAACTGGGTTTTCTCAGGAGGGTGGCTGGCATCTCCCTTTGGAATAGGGTGAGAAGTGCAGTCATCCATGAGGGACTCGGAGTAGAGTCGTTGCTCCTTCATGTAGAGAGGAGTCAGTTATGGTGGTTCGGGCATCTCGTAAGGATGCCACCTCGTTGCCTCCCTAGGGAGGCGTTCCAGGCACATCCAGCTGGGAGGAGGCCACGGGGCAGACTGAGGACTAGGTGGAGGGATTATATCTCTGCCCTGGCCTGGGAACGACTCAGGATCCCCCAGTCAGAGCTGGCTAATGTAGTTGGGGAAAGGGATGTCTGGGGTCCCCCTCTGGAACTGTTACCTCCATGACCAAACTTTGGATAAGCAGTTGAAGATGGATGAAGGTGTGCAGGTGACAAATACCGTATGGTGGCAGCTTTTGTCACTACCTCCCCCTGTCCTGCCAAATGGTGGCAATCTCATCTCCTCTAGTCAGTTGGACGGCCAAGCTCCCTATCATCAAAAGGCTCATTCTAAGGAAACTGAAACACAACAACTGACCCTTCCTAAGTCCTGCTTCTCTTCATTCTGTGCTCCAATGACAGTTAAGTAAGCTTGGTACCTCTGTCAACTTTCTCCTTTCTTGTTTCCTGTACTTTGATTTGGTATGTGTTACACACCACACACTAATAAAAACATACTTATGAACATTATATTCACTTTCTGCCATATTCTGCCAATAAATCCCTATAAATCTGAAAGCAGACGGTTACTCTGATGACCGACCAGATGTAACAGATGTATTTACTGCTGTAGCCATTGTTCAAAATAAGCTCATCAGCAGAAGTGATGGGAAAAAACAAAGGCACTTTGATGTAATCTACATTCTACGGTTGTAGCACATTAAAATGTCTGGGGTGTATGCGCCTGGAGGCTGACAACAGACTTGACTGCAGCAGTTGTGGAACAATCTGTAGTGTAGCATAGTAAACTACCTGATTCTCCTCCACAAAGACAAGGCAGGCTGAGGCCGCTGGGTACAATAACAGAGAGCCATTTTTCCGGCAGTTGCCACGGTACCACAAAAATACAATTTCAATTCCATTTCATGCCCGCAGTGTGACGGGCGTGATTAATCTAATCCGAACAGATCATTTTGCAAAAAAAACGTCCAAACAACCAGTGTAGCTGAAGAGTCAGAGTCGGCAATGAGGACGTTGATCTTCTACATGTGGGTCCCCAGGAGTCTGATCAAACATCTGCTGTGCTAATGCATTTATTCATTTCTTCTTTTAATTCAGTTAAACAGCTGGGAGGGAATGCGCCCACTTGATTGGCCCAATCAGATAGCCAATCTCTTTCACACTCTAATATCCAAACTAGATTTCTCTAATCACCCGCTTTACATGAACTCACCAAAATCAGATTATTGTTCATTACTCTGCTGCACTCTGCCAGTCTGGAACATCTGAGTTACTGTGGGGTGACCAGCATGGGCAGTAATAAAGAACAGAAAAAAAGTCTGAATGGAAATAAATCAAAGTAGACAGCTCAGACAGACAAAACTGAACCATCGCTGTCTCAGCATCGAGGTGTTGCATACCAGCTTTCACATATACATCACAGCTTAATTGGTCAGAGATAATCAGTTGAAGGTAGTCAACAAAGTTATTGAAAGAGGTAAAAAATATGTGGATGCATATCCAACACTGTGAAAGAACAAACAATATCCATTGGCATCCAAGGCACAACATGCAATATATTCCTTTAAAAAAAAGCCATGTATACTGTATATACTCATATAAACAGAATCCCTTTCAATCATCACCTTTAAAGTCTCTGGTGGTGGCTGTATCTGCCTAGACCCTGTCCTCTGCCTGTATTTCCTTATTTCCTGTATTTTATTATTTGCTGCTTGGGGTGCTTTACCAAATCAAAATGTCAGTATTTCACATCCTGAGAATGAGACTCATCAATCAGCTATCTTTGTGGTGTGTTTATGAACAATTCAAACAAATCCTACTGATTCTACCTTTCAGGCCTTTCACACCACTGCATGGTAACTCACCACCTCCAGTCATTTCAATATGGGGAAGGCAGTAGAAGGGAAGTGGTTTTGATCAGCGGTTAGAAGCTGTTGCCGCCCACATGAACACGCAAAGATTTTGCTCTGCCACTGAGACTGATGACCTCCTGGCGTTGGCCAATCAAATAAAAGGCGGCAGGAATTGGAGGCGTATATTGTCTAAGAACCCGGAGTTGTACGACATGGTGCTAGTCAAGAACAATACATGCTCTTTTTTAAAGGAAGACTCTGATCGCATTCACACAGTTATACCTTCACACCTGGAAGCTACCCAGTACAACTGAGCAACAGATGGGGTTAAGGGCCTCGCTCAAGGGCATCGCAAGCGCTGCTCTTTCACTTTCCCCACCCAGATTTATTCTCTCAGTCACAAGCTCATTTCTCTAACCTTTAACCCTGCCCACTACTTGAATATTAAACTGTGGAACCAATGATTGAAGCCTACTTTCTTGTAGAATTATTTACATGATGGAAGTTTTTTTTTCCTCCTAACTTTATTGTACACACATTGAGGGGTGTTTCCAGACTTTTTCAACACGGGTGGCCCAAGTGAGACTCATAAAATCATCCTCCACACTTCACGATGAAAAATACTTGATGATGATTAATCATATGAAAAAAAAATTATTAAGTAGGCTATCAGATAAACAATCATACTTGAGAACAATGGGATTGGCACTTTGGGTGGTCAAACAGATTCAGGGCTGGACAGTGCCCGTTCAAATATTCATATACAGAGATTTGTAAGCTAGTATACATGTTGTGGACTCACCAAAGTATCTGCTTGTAATCACAGCCTTGGATTGCACTTTTAAAAATAATTTAAAAAAAAAAACACTCTTGCAGGTAAGGCAGTTATCAGGATGGTTACTGCACAGCAGTGTCAAGTAGTGGTTATGGGTAGGGTTAGGGCAAACCTCCAGGAAATGAATGCAAGTCTATGTGATGTCCCCAAAAATGACATGAGTAAATGTGTGCGCGTGCTTGTATGTGTGTGTGTGTGTGTGGGTGAAGCGCCAGGCTGCTTGGGAAGAATCTGCGCCCAGGGCTGTCTGTTCTGTGCAGTGAAGATCTCTGAAAGCTCAATGACATTTCTGCCATGTTAACTGCTAACCACTATATAGATACAGAGCTCGAGGTGGCCAGTAGTATCTGACACTCACAGAGCACACATACACTCACACACACACACACACACGCACGCTCACACATTAAAACCTGCACACGCAGTCATACATATGTGTCAGAAGGAATGCTGACACTGTTGAAAGCACACATAAAGATGCTGTTCTGTGTATGTAAACACCTGGACATCTAAACACACGTTCACACAATCAACATGTAAAAAGACACAGATGAGCAGGACACACAAACTGACACAGTCACTCTGCCGTCTCCCTTCGTGATCTTCTCCAGAATGCCACAGTAATTGAAGTCTCCCTCTTTTCAGTGTGTTGGTGCTGCTTTTCCACACGCTGAATAGTTCTGCAGTCTGTTTGAAGCCCCGGCTGAATTCAGCTTAACAGTCTCTATCTTCTCTCTATCTTCGTCTCCATCTCGGGCAGCGATCACTCTGACGAGCCGAGCTGGGGGTGATGGTACTGCCACTGCACATTTCCGACGTAAACAGCAGTCTTTTTTTACAAGTGTTGGGAATGCTACAGTCTGCAATGCAGCCGCTTGAAGTTGAACCCAGTCCTTCCTCCACAGTGTGTACAGACATGTTTTTGCGTGGTTTTAAAGCATAAAAAACACGTGGAGGTAGTTGAATTTTGAAAACACAGACACAAAATGTTGTGCAAAACAATTTCAGGTGCTCAGGTAGACCTCCTACTAAGTATATCTCCATGTAGTCAAAATGACACTGCCTTTCTCTTCTGTCTTTCCTGGATGAATCACTAACCTCACTAAAAATGCATAGATTTGCTCTTTTGTTCTCATCCACTCTCCTGTGGTGCTTTCTTTCTCAACATGACTACACTCTTAGAAATAAAGGAGCTAGAACCATAAAGTGTTCTTTAGGGAGACCCTTTTTGGTTATTGGTAGAACCTTTTATAATTGTTGTCTTGATACCCTTCCCAAGAGTTTTGTCCAGAACACAATGTAAAGGGTTATACCAAGAACCATCTGTGAAAGGTCATCCAGAACCCTCTATGAGGTTCTATAGAGAACCCTTCTGTGTTGTAATGATTCCACCTAGAACCCTCTCTGGGGTACAACGCAGAATCTTCCCACTTTCTAAGGGTCCTAAGAAGAATCCAACTGGGGGATTCTAGCAAGAACTGTTCATAGTCCAAGGGGGGTTCTAGTGAGAACCCTGTTATATTCTCTCACCTACAATACATCCTTCTCAACATGACCACAGTCCAGAACAAGAACCATAAAAGGTTCTTTGGTTGTCATAGTAGTAGTACCCTTTTTGGTTTTTGTTAGAATGTTTTATAAAGGTACCACCTGGAAACCTTTCAGACAGAACCCAACGACAAGTTGGGTACCCTAGTACCATCTATGAAAGGTTTCACCCAGAACCTCCTATGAGAGATTCTAAAGGAGAGCTCTATGGTTGTAATCTTGCAACCAGAACCCACTGTGGGGGTTCTATCCAGAATCTTTCCACCTTCTGAGGGTGTTAACAAGAACCTACCAAGGGGGTTCGACTGTGAACCTTTCTATATCCCAAGAGTTTCATCTAGAACCCACTCAGGGGTTCTACTGCAAGCCCTATTATATCCTGAGGGTTTTATATGGTACCCACCCAAGGGGATTCGACCAAGAGCCCTTTTATATTCCAAGGGTTTATCTAGATTCCACCCAGGGAGTTCGACTGAGAACCCTTTTATATTTCAGGGGTTTTTATCTGGACCCCATCCGTCTACCAAATCCCCCTTGTATAAAGAACCCTTGACAAAAGAGTTCTTCAAGGATTTCAACAATCCTTGAAGAACTCTTTCTTCAAAAGTGGATTCTTTGGATGAAAAGAGTTCTTCATGGAACCATTAGTCTTACAAATAACCCTTGATGAACATTTCTTCAAAGAAAGGGTTCTTCAGGAGCAAATGGTTCTGAGTAGAACCTCAGCCCTTCAGGAAGAACTCTTTTGGAACCCTTATTTGTAAGGGTGAGCACGACAAGAGCTCCTTTCCTTTACCTCCTGACTCTCATTTCTCCTTCTCCTTCTCTCCTCTGCCTCTCCCCGCATTGTTTTGTCACTAATCTCCTCCTCACTCTCGTCTTATTTCACTCTCTCCTCTTGTCTCGCTGTCCTCTACCAACGCCTCTTTGTTTCCCTCCTCCACTCACTCCCCCTCCCATGCCTCGTCTCCTCTGTCTCTCCCCCTGCGCTAGGAGGTGAAAATTGAATGAGAGTGAATGAGCCCAGTGGAAATCCCATATGAGATTCTGAGGTCTTCGCAGTTATTAATTAGCTGAGATATTTATATCGGCATAAGCTGCGGGGAGGGAAAACATGAACAATCCTGCATGTAGATAGAAACGTATACACAAAAACATGCGCAAGCTGGACACAATAAGCACCGGGGAAAGTCTGGAAACAATCTTATCTTGTACATTGCAATATTCAACACCTACAGAACCAGAGACGATTCAGTGGGGTGTGAGGGTGAGGCAGGACAGGGAAAAAACGGATGGGGGGAGGGAGGGTGCATTTGTGACAGGAGAGCTGGGCTTTAAAGGAATATACCACTAAACACCTTTCTGCTCTCATGCCCTGCAGGCTATAAAGGTAACTTAAAGTTAATAGCTCTGTCTCTGTGGAGGACAGCCGCAGACTCACAACAGTTACTATAAATCCATGTTGTGACCTTGAGACTTTGGAAAACATAAATCAAAACCGCTTCCACAGCATCATCAAGAGACTGAAAAGCTGCAAGTGATGATTTAGCTCACAAGTTATGTAAGGAACTCAAGAGCAGCTGGCATTACAACCAGGACATTTAGGAACTAATTAAAATTGTAATTGAGCCCTTGCTAAGCCCCACCCTCCCTAGTTACTGTTGCTATGTCTGCCAAGCTTTCCATTCATGCACTGCACACATGCAGTATACAGTGATAATGTGGCAGATTTAATACTGAAAGTGGAAGTAATTTTTTTAAACACAAGGTCTTCCCTTCCACTGAAAAATAAACAAAACCAGACCTCTCATTTCTAGCTTACGATTGTGGATTTTGTTGGCTAAAATGTTGACCCGTGTTAGCAGAGGCAAGGATAGCTACTTTAAGCTAATGCTAATACTTAAACTCCTTGAGTCAGCTAAGAAGTCCATCTCCAGCTGACTTTTTGTCTGACACATTTTAAAACAAGAAGCCTGTAACAGGATCTTAAATATATTAAATGACTTAACAGCTCCATACATGATATAATATTAATGCTAACATACTAAGGCTAAAGCTATATCTCAATAAACACTGGTTGGATGGTGAAACACACTAGATTAAGTGCAGCTGACCTTGAAACAGTTACCCGACCAGGCAATCGCCCTAAAAAGAGATCCAGAATAAGAGCTAAGCTACCCCATCTTAGACCAAAGAGAGGAAGATGCTTACGTTAGAACAGGCTAAATTTAACCCATTCTTCATGTCTTCAGGTCTTGACTTTTAGGTTTTTGAAAGACTACAAAAAAGACGCCACCATCTAAACTTGTGAGACACAGAGCATCACTATACTATATATATGTTGTATTTTATGGCTGCGACATGGCAGGTCAGCCCACGAAAAATGTTCTACTCTGTGGGACGATAAAGTTAATCTCGAGCTTGATCTAATCAGTTCATCCTTGAGTCCAAGTGGTCATGAATGGGATGACCTGAAAACATAATGCCTCTGGCCATGGCAGTCACCAGCATGTAGTTCTTCAAGTTTTTTCCAAAATTGTGAATCACGGAAGTTCTTCAGCATACAGTCATGAATATACACAACAAAAACAGGATGATCGTCCAGTAGTATGTGAGATTAGCTCCGAACAAGATGCAGGTCCGGTGATCACGCACACACGCGCACACTCACGCACACATTTTTCTGGATAGAGTGACTTGCACAATTTGCAACAGACTTTCACAGGCAGAGTGAAAATGAAAAAACACAGAGCAGAGCCCATGCTGGTACACAGAGTGCCGAGAACTGGGAAACAGCAGTAATGTCTTTTTTGGCTAAAGTTGTGCACTTGCGGTCTTTGGCCAGATGATAGATGAAGGCAATAATGTGTGGAAAAGAAGTGAGGACTTTAGCACTCGAGACAATACGGGCAGGGGTGGTCAACTCCCTGTGTACACGAATGATAAGATGAGTATGTGATGTAATTTCGTTATAGAATTGATTTTGAGTTGTTTGAGGCACAAGTTGTGTTTTTTGTTGGATGCGGTGCCAGCACTGACAGACCGGTGGGTTTGGATTACTGCTCAGTGAGAATGAATCCCTCATGGTTCAGTGGTTTAGCCCATCTAATCCATGTTAACCACCACGCTAGCACCCAAGTCATGATTCCATTTGTCTTCTACATTTTTTTCTGTTTCCTCTTTTTCTTTCTTTCTTTCTTTCTTATTTCCAAGTTTTTATTACGTATTGATCCCTACTTCGTTTGCTACCTTCTGCTCACTTTGCTTTTTTAAAGGTTAGAGTGTGCCCTCTCTCACCTGTAAAATATCCAGACTAAAATTTGAAGTTTATCCATTATGACCCTTTCTGTTTGTTTTGCCTTCTGTCATATTCACTCACCACTCTCACATCTGTACAGCACATTGCTTACTGTCATAGAACCTCCCCCTTTTTTGACTCATTTCCTGTGGAAACCCTGCTGCAAACATTTCCTCTGAACAATTATCTCTACTGGGCGCTACGTTTCTTAAATGATACCCAGTCTTTATCATTATCTCAATCATTTTGATCACAGCATGTCTATCTTAAACCAGGAAGTCAGTCTGCAGAATCAGTGCTTTTGACAGACATATTGAGTAAAACATAGTTGTATGTAAAGCATGGAGTGAATTTCACACTATTCATCTAAGACATTTTCTTTTTGAGCTTTCAAGTTGCTTCACTGTTAACCGATCGGCAGCTGTATGAGAGGCACCGGGCTTTGGACGTAGTATGAATATTAAGAAAGTTTGCAGATGGAAGAGGTGAGCTAATGTCGGGTGGATGGGTCAAACAAACACACGACTTTCACCCAGGAGACTGAGGTTTGTCTCCCAGGTGAAACCAAAACATTTAGTAAAGTCTTAAGGCACAAGGCACGTGAGTAACCTGACTTGCATCATGTGACTTTTGTCTCGCGAGTGGCATCGCCTGCGTCATACGATGCAACGTAACGCAACATCTTATTTCAACCCAAAAACATGGTCTTTTCCTAAACCTAACCAAGGAGTTTTTGGGTTTTTTTGCCTAAACCTACCTACCCTACTTAACTATGAGAGTTTCACAGCATTAACAATGTGTAAAAAAGGCTTTCTGGCAGCGTCTCAAACAGGGTACCTTGTGCATCAGCTTGAGATGCGCAGGGGCGTGACAAAGCAGCGTGACAAAGCAGCGTTCATATTCAGCGAACTGGCATGAGACCAGGTTGGCAGTACTCAACGGTACCGACTTCACTGAACCACCTTGTCAGCTTTAAAAGAAAAATGCATTATGTGAAGTGTTGCAAAGAACTTACATGCTTTTACAGTCTGCTACACACACACACACACACACATATATTCACTCATACATACACACACATCACGCTGGGTCGATTTGCGTTGTGGATGAATAGTCATTGGCGTGAAGCATCTGTATCGACTGGCGGAACAGCCTTTATTGATAAGGCCATAAAAGACGAGGCGTCTTAGTATTAATAACTCACCACAAAGCTCTCCTCCGTATATAACACAGATATCATTAAGTGTGGCACTGCTGTCACACTGGTAATGGCTATAATCAAGCTCCCTGCAGCAGTAAAAAGTGTGTGTGTGTGTGTGTGTGTGTGTG
>JAJHUR010097557.1:3499-13816 GCA_027495735.1 Lutjanus campechanus
GGAAGAGGAGATGGTGGCGGCGGTCCCACCTGGACATGGGATGATGGCGACGGCCCCGCCGGAAGAGGAGATGGCGGCGGCGGTCCCACCGGGACATGGGATGATGGCGACGGCCCCACCGGAAGAGGAGATGGCGGCGGCGGTCCCACCGGGACATGGGATGATGGCGACGGCCCCACCGGAAGAGGAAATGGTGGCGGCAGTCCCACCGGGACATGGGAGACGGAGGCTGGGTTGCTGGACGGCAGAACCTCCGTGGCGCTGGACGGCAGAACCTCCGTGGCGCTGGACGGCAGAACCTCCGTGGCGCTGGACGGCAGAACCTCCGCAGCGCTGGGCAGCTGGGGTAAGAGGACGCTGGGCAGCTGGGGTTCTGAGACGCTTGGCAGCTGAGAGGCATGACGTCGACGAGAGCGACGCTTGCATCTGGGGTGTCTCTGAGTCACTGGTGTAGGAGCAGGCTTTGCAGGTGACTGGTGGCTTAATGAGTCCATGACAGGTTCAGGCAGGGAGCTAGCTGGCAGAGAGGCAGGCTGAATGGGAGAGTCAATCTCAGCCTGTAATCGTTTCTTTAAGCCTGTTAGCATAGCCAGCCCCTGAGTGAGTTCCGGAAAACGTAAAACACTGGGACGTGAAAAAGATTGTTCCATTAAGGATAAAAAAATAAGTCTCTCCCTGGGGTCTGTGCACTCCTGACAGACAGAGGACCAAGACTACAAAATAAAACAGGAAGTGACTAAGGAAACTCCAAACCATGACAATAAAAGACAGGAATAACAAAGGCACACAGGGAAATCAAGAGCACAAAATAAAACAGGAAATAACCAACAAAACACAACCATGACAGATACTGTATCTCATCTAATCCTTTGATTTTGTGTGTTTGGATTATTTTATGTATGTAGTTTTACTATAGTTAGATTATAGCAGCTAAATACTACCAATACTCCCAAAGAGAAGCTGGTGTGTTTGTTCATAGCACAGCCAGGCATTTTGATAAAGAAGTCAGCAGAGGTGGGAAGTAACTAAGAACTAATACTTCATTACTGTACTTAAGTAGATCTGTCAGGAATCTGTATTTTGTTCAAGTATTTATTTTATAAGTTTTACTCTTATTCCCTACCATTCAACACATATGTCCGTACTTTCTACTCCTTACATTTTCAAAACAGGCTTGATGCTTAAGTTTTAATGCATTTTAGGGAATTATTGACACAAAAGACGTTAAAGACAAAAAAAAAAGACAGAACAAGATGAAAAACAATGTAAAAGACATAAAAAGAAAAAAAATGTAAAAAGACAAAAGACACAAGATAAATGACACGAAATGGCAAAAGATGTAGCAAGACAAAATAGATGCAAAAAGACATAAAAACATGTTAAAGACGTATCAAGACAAAACAGACGTTTCAATGACTTTTTTCCTTTAATAGTCCACCTTCCTTTTCTGTTTCAGTTTTTTCTGTTCGGATTTTGTTAGCAGTTTAGGCTTAGAAAACCAATACCTCCAAAACCCCAACATATCTGTAACTAGCCGGGAACGAGTACTGTTTGATTTTTCAAGGAAAGGCGACACAGTTGGGATGTTTGTGGAACTGTAATGTTGTGTTGGTGAAGGTTGGCAGTATGGGGATAAAACTTGGACAACATGGAATATCTGGGGGCCATAGAGTAACTTTTTGTGGCCAAAGGCCACAGTTAATGTCGTGCCCTGAGTTTTGTGTTCATGGAAATCTTTAGGATTAGAAATTCCATCCATCCATCCACCCATCCATTTTCTTCCACTCGTCTGGGGATGCATTAGATTTTTTGCAGTTAAAAATTAATGATAACAGGAAGAAGAAGTCAATCCATTTCATCCATGTTACATTACAGCCTTTTATCCATGTTACATTAGGCTAATAGCCTGATTTAATATCGTCTAATGTGTTGTAGAAATAAATTTCCATTGTGTTGGCCTTTACTGATAACCGTCCCGTCTCACTCAACCATTTGCCCAAATGAGGATTTTCTTCCTTTCTTCCAGGAACTGGTTGGATTGTGACAAGCCATGAACTCCAAGTTTAAAGTTCATGTAACACTTTATACAAGTTAGAAGATAGTTGCTGAAAACATGAAAAGCCCGAGAACTGTGTAGTGCTGAATTGTGTTGTGCTGTTAGACTGGTAGAAGAAAAGAAAGTAGTTCCAGTAGATTCTACTGTAGGAAAAAAGTAGTTCCTCCATAAAACTGCTCACAACAAGGTCTGTGGATTATCTTGAGTAACCACGTCATGATTTTTGGAAAGAGATGCTGGTTTTGAATTTTCAAATGTATTTTTTTGGTGCTTTGAGCACCACAAGCCGAGTGCCATTTAGTCCCATTATATTTGAGAGAAGGCAGACATCTCGACGGCTGATATCTCCAAAACTCTGCAGCTCACACCAAAACAAACATCGAGATGGATAAACAGCACCACAGGCCAGAGGAAAAAATAAGTATTTTTGATTTTGGGGTGAACTGTCCCTTTAAGCAAGTCTGAAAAGTAGCCCTAGCAGGAATCAAACTTCTAACCTTGCTGTACCCACTGAGCAACACCCACCAGACACCACCCACTCACATTTGGTTTGTCATATTTAAAGTGGTGCCTTTTTCTATAAAATTCTAATCAAGGTCACCCCACGTCACAGAAGAAGTGTTAACCCACTCTGAGTCTGAAGAATCAAAGCGAGCTTTTGTTTGGAGTTACGTCACACACGCTCGAAGCTCTGTAAGGAAATAGTCATAAATAGCTCTGGCATAGTTGGCTGCTTAACCGCGACTAAAAAAGGCCACCCACGTCAAGCCATGAGGAACATCACTGAAAAGGGAACGCTTCAAAATATGCCACTTATAGTTCATCAAGGGCTGAAGCTGCATTCAGACAGAGTGGCTTCGTACTCACTCGCAGTTTAACTTGATTCTCAGGATGAAACCACACTTCACCTGGGTATGGAAGCACACATGTAAATCAAACAGGACAAGCAAGGGCAAACACATTTAGCTGAAGACTGGCTTCAGCTGTACCTAAGCAACCAGCAACACGAGCTGTTTCTCACTTCTGTGAGAAGAAGAAGCTCTCACACATCATCAATCCAAAATACAACTAAAACTAAACTTCATTTGTCATGTTTAGATTTTAATTTTAACTCTCTTGTAGAACTGTACAATTATATTTAATTCATCAGAGAGGCGACTAACAATGAGTTAGTGGAAAAATATTTGTGTTGCTTAAGCCTGCATTAATTGATTTTTTTTTTTTTTTTGCCTCTAGGGGGCAACATAACAAGCTGCAAACACAACAGCTGCTAAATGTGTTTAAAGGGACAATTCACACCAAAATCAAAAATACACATTTTTCTTCTGGCCAAGTGTTACTTATTCATCTAGATTTTTATTGGTGTGAGTTGCATAGTTTTGGAGATACTGGCTATAGAGATGCCTGCCTTCTCTCCAATATAATGGGACTAAATAGTACTTGGCTTGTGGTGCTCAAAGAAAGAAAGAAAAAAAGATTTAACACCAGTGTCTCTTTCCAGAATTCATGACCGTTACTCAAGAGGATCTACAGGCTAGTGGCTAACCATAGGTAAGATGTACAGTAATATGTGATTTATGAACGGTTCCACCTGTACACAGTGTGCGTTTGGTTCATTCATAGTCCAACGGGAGGCGGGTCGCCGAGGTGGGACCTTAAACAAACGCGTATATCATAAACTGCTGACGCTTGATATAGACACCTTTGTAGTTCTTTTCCCATATAAAACAATGCTGTGAACATGTGATCTGCCATGTTGATCGTTTTGAATGTGACATCGTCAAACAAATTGCAGTTTGATTGGTCAGATATGTGCGTGTTGGAAGCAAAACTTCTGAAAAATTAACTTCAGCCCCAAAAAATTTAAGCTTCAATATCGCTCATCAAATATCCGTCGTTGATGTGAAAGCTTACATTGACAGGATACAGGTTAAAGTAATATTATTAACATGTGAATTATCTCACACACACACACAGACACACAAAACAAGAAAAATGCATGTTGTGTGCCAAAGCAAGGCTACAAGCTTCCAAAAATTCCAATATTCACTTTATTTTTGCTCTGTTTTGGTCCCAACCAACTCCTGCTAAAAGCTCCACTATGTTCACCAGCTAGACTCTAACTGTGTCTGTCTGCTGTTTGGTGCTGGACAGGTTGTATACAGTTTTTAAGAGTGTTTATTATTGAAAACAGCTGCCTATCGCAGCTGTAAATGCAGCTGATGAGAGCTGTGAGAATCAACCAAACAGCAAAGTTCTGGGTTGTAAAACTGAAACAAGGAGCGGAAAGATGCTAAAATGTTCGGCTGAGAGAAACTGCACAGTCTGGTGATCATTCTCTGTGGATTTGTCACTACGAGTGACACCATTCAATATTACACAGTCATTTGACCTGTTGTTAATATAAAAATGTTGATTATAAGACTGGTATCCCAAAACATGTTAGATACGCTGACATTTTTCTTCTTCCTACTTTTTACTGAAAATAAAAATACATCAGTGACTCTCACTAAAAACAGATAGCAGTTGTTTTTTTTCTGTGATAACATTGCTATACAATTCTGCCACACTGACCACCTGAATTATTTCAGAATCAGTTTTGTAATAATGTCTGTAAAAAAGAAAAGAGACTCCACACTTGCTTTTATGAAAGATCTGTCATTATTTCAGCTCATGTAAAAAGTGCTGTTATTATCAGAAAGGAGGCCATTATTTTCTCTCTTCCTTTATTTCTGGCCACTATGATCAATTTCATGCTTGCTTTGAAAGGATGGCACTTAAATTGAACCGAATGTGTGGATTTCTTGTCAGGCTATGATCAATTTCATGCTTCGTTTGACTAGATTGTCATATCATATGCGCTGCTGCATCACTACAATGCAAAACAGGAATATTTTAAAAAGAGCAGTTCATTTGTCTTACATGCACAAGGACCAACGACGCGTAAAGACACAAAGCATTTCTGTAAGGACTATTTGATTGCCACACTAGTTGTGTTGCTCGAGGCCATCGGTTTGGTCCAGACTGAAATATCTCAACAAATATTGGATTAATTGCAGTAATTTGGTCTAGATCTTTAAGATCCCCAGAGGATGATTGCTACAATCCATCCACATACCTAAAGGACAAAAAAGATTGATTGTCTGTCACTCCCAGAACAACATATATCATCAGAGGGGACTGGACTTAAACTACGTCAGAGAAGTCACGTGACAAAACTCAAGTGATATAAACACGCAGTCACAGATTGGTTAGGTTTAGGCAATAAAATTACTTGGTTACAGTTAGGAAAATATTGTGGTTTAGGTTAAAATAACTACGTGATGTGTGTCACATGACCGAAGTGTCGTCACTCGCACAACGACCTAACTCGTGACATTACACTCGTGGTTTACGTTGTAAAACGGTTGCAGTTTGGACAGGTTTAGGCACAAAACTTAATTGGTTAGGTTGAGGAAAAGATCATAGTTTGGGTTAAAATAACTACATTTCGTATATAACATGACGAAAGTGAGGTCACTCATGCATCAACATAGATCACATGATATTACACATGTGGTTTACGTTGTAAAACGGTTGCAGTTTGGTTAGGTTTAGGCACAAAGCCTACTTGTTTAGGTTTGGAAAAGATCAAAGTTTTAGTTAAAATAACTACATTACATATGTGACATGGCGGACGTACCGTCACTCAAGTGATGAAATTGAGTTGCTTGAAATTTTAAATAATTCTACATTTAATTTTTGTTTCACACAGGACTCAAACTCAGATGTCCTGGATGACAGTCCTGTGCTTGTTTGAGCTGTCCTTCCACCTCACTTCCTCCTCCAAAAATGGATTCATACTTCATACTCATGCTTCTCCTGTTATACTTACTACATCCACTAGGGGACACTACCGAACAATAAACAGAAATATCAGTGAGAATAAGCTTCTTGTACTTACGACCAACACGTTTTTTTCTGGGCTGGACAGGCTGATTGCTAATGATGCTGACGATCCCAGGATATACCGCCACCAACAGGTGAAAATTTCCACGTTATTCTCAGACAGTACTAGTTCCCATGACGTTTTGTCCGACCAACTGAGACACAGGTTTAGAATTTTTCAGAGTACTGTGCTTGTAGCAACACAGAAGTTGTGTCGTTTTGTCCCATTACATTGGAGAGAAGGCACGCATCGTTACAGCCAATATCTCCAAAACTCTGCAACTCACACCAGAAGAGTATAGATGAATAAAGAGCACCGCAGGACAGGGGAAAATATTTATTAATTTGTAATATTTATACATTAATATTTATTATTTTTTGATTTTGGGATGAACTGTCCCTTTAACATCTTGGAACCAGATCTAAAATGGAACAGGCTGTTGGAATCCATCATTACCATGATGGGTTAGGTCAGGTCTTAAAGATGCAGGTACAGGACAGGTTTAGGTCTCAGGTTTAGGCCAGTACAGAACTATCATTTAGATCATTGGTTCCCAACCTGGGGTCCGGGCAACCTGTAGGAGGCTGCCACGAATCACAGGGGGTCCCCAAGACTTTGTCTGATATGAAGTAATCAAATTTAGATTTAGTCACAACTTATATAAGTCTGTATACAAAACTATTGAAAAAGATTTTTTTTTTTGTCCTCAATTAAACATAGTAGGCGGTTTTGCATGTTTCTCAGTCGGCCACAACTCTGTGATCTCTCAAACTCTGTGATAATGAATCATTATTGTTCTTTTGGTCAGGATGAGTGTGTATGAGCTGATTCTGTTGGGTTATTAAAACAAAAAATGTTAGGTTTTATATTAGAAAATAGATATTTACCAAAGGCAAAGGCACTGAGAATGGAAGCAATTTAATTGATGTTTATTTTGGGCAGTAAAACTTTGGAATTAATCACGTATTATTTTGGTGTTTGTGTGTGTGTGTGTGTGCAGGCTTGGGGGTGCTGATTTTTCCTTAAATACAAGTAGGGGCGGGGGCTCCAAGGAACAAAAGGGTGGGAACCACTGATTTAGATCACTGCAGTGACATCAGACAAACTATTCTGCTTCCTTTGGTCTCTGTTACCATTTACAATAAGTGGCACCAACAAGAACTTGAGCTGACATTGACACTAGTAGAAAACTTTGATGAGAAGTTGAGTTGTGCATAAGCCACGTGCAAAATGTTCCTCAGTAACAATGAGAGTCTTTGGACTGGACTGACATCATCCTCAGACCTGACACACTTTTTGAACATGACCCACCGTCTCTTTTCGCCTCCCAACTGGGTCACCTTTGTTTCGTTGAAAGTGATGAGTCACCGCCTGTTCTCAGCAGTCCTCTGATGATGTTATCTAACTCACCTTTACGGCTCTTCTTCTGGACACTTCCTGGAGCTCAGACCACATGCCCGCCGCGAGGCCGAGAACCGCAACCTCTCTCTGCTTCATCTAAATTGTGGCGGTTGCGTTCTTGCCTCTCCGTCAACGTTTCCAGGATTAGCTCGGATGGGTCAGCGGGGGTGCTCCGATAAACTTCGATAGCATTTTAGTTCTGCTGGTGTGATCATTAGAGGAAGGAAAAAAGCGTTTGAACGGCCTCCTCTGATTCCCTGGTTTGTGACACACCAGCCAGTGAGCCGTTCATCCATGACACAGCTCGATGATTGTGGACGGATCTCAGAGAGCAGATGCTCAAAGAGATGTGGTTGTCTGTCAAAATAATGCTAATCCCCCCTCCCCCCCAAAAAAAAAACCACACACACATGTACACAGGCGTTTTATTTGTTGACAACCTCTCTGAATGCTGACATCATGCTACACCCCCCCACTCCCCACCCCCCCTGTCCAAAGATGCAAGTCTTTCAACCCTGGTCCTGTTTGATCCAATGGAAATAAGAAACAGCGTGTTGTATCCAGGCAACAAGTTCGTTGCCAGGTGACAGATACAGAGGTCCTGAGACCAGAGACTGCGTGCAACAGTTCCACATGAATAAGACAAGGCAGAACATCAGTCACCTCCTGCAACTCGCACATTTCTTTGATAATCCTGCTTTGATCGCCTTTACCATTAATGCAAACAATACACATCTGTCTGCCATTACATGACCAGGAACCTTCTTCTTCTGTGGTAACAAATGCAATAAACCCTGACCACATGAAGTGACAGTAAAACTCAATTGCAGGAAACTGGTCTCTGCACCTTCCGCCAACCTTAATCAGCTCGCCTAATTGCCGCACGGAGTCATGATGTACACGCTGACGGCTTATCAGAGGAGACACATCCGCCAGCAAATATGAAAACAGCCATAAGTGGTGGGATTATCAAACATGTTTCTGCCACAACGCTGGGCCTTTCATGTGGCAGCAGCCACGAGCAGAGATAATGATCATTTCCAAGGCGCTTCAGCTGACAAATCCACCGCCACCATTAAAGGCTTTCATTCTCCCCCGGAGCTGTGTGTGGGGCGACTCTATACTTTTACTTTGATTCAGACGCAGCTGCTTTAGCAGGGGGGCATTTGTTTACCGAGGTCTGTTTAGCTCCAGTAAAAACTCACATTTGTAAAGCAAATGTGTGGATGGTAAACTGTGTTCTAGTTTTCTGTGCCTGGTGTAGATGGGACATTAAAGGTACACCAGTCAGTTTTTTTTTTTTCACATAAGCATGTGTAATGTGAAAGATGTACCTCATAGTGACCAAACACCAGAGAATAATGACCAGAATCTGCAGCTCCACGGACATATTTAGCCTGTTTTAGCCAAGCGGCAACCAGAAGCAGGGGTGTTTCTAAAGGGGGGGGCATGGGGACACACTGGCAACCCCTGAAATCTGATTGGCCACCCCAAGTGCTACCCTATTATCCTCAAATATGATTGGTTATCTGTCCAGTGACAGGATCTTAGTTTGAACTCACTGTTTTTTAAATGTGCAGTGTTTTATGTTGTATGTAGCCTACTTTTAATTTTTAGGTTAATTTACTAAAATAATGAATTATAAAAAATACACATATTTTCCATGATGGAGTGAGGAGGGTAAATTTAGGAGTCTCAGCCTGAGGAAAGAGGTACCATGGAGGTCCGATTTCTTTTTGAGGACTGAGCTTTATATTATACTTTATATTATTATGGTGCCACTCTGTTCTGTTGTGATTGGTAGGACTATTTATTCATTTATTTAAAAAATAGATAAATAAACACAGGAATGTAAGAAACTGTAGCATACTACAATACATACTTTGATACATTAATGTACATTAATACATTAGTATATTAATGTGTGCATGTGACCATGTATGCGCACGTCTTTCATGCCACCCCTGCATGAGTCAGATCCCGACTTGGGCCATCCGAGTGAAAAAAAAGTCAGGAAACGGCCCCGCACAGAAGCACCAAAAACTGCAGTTCCTCGAATGGCTACTTGAGGCTGGCACCAAAAGCGAGTTAGTCCCCATTAAGCTCACATAACTTTTCCACAGCGCTCAACGCTGCAGAAATGTCTGGCTCCTGACATCATTATTCTGCTACAGTGGAAAAAGAACACTCACTTGTTTGTATTTCTTTAGCTAAACACCGTCCCTGCAAAATAGTGTCGGAGGTAACTTGAATTCTGGAAATCAACAATTACTTATGAAGTCAGTATTGCTAAATCAATAACTAAAAATAACATTTTTAATTCCCCCCATAATTAGTACTGAATTACATGCTTCATGCACATTCAGGAAATGTTTAGGCAACAACAGACCCATAAACAAGAGCTTTATGAGTAATTCTTTCTGATATAAGTTTGGCTTATGAACCATTTTCATGTTTTTTTTGTATTTTTATTGTAAAAAAAAAAATATTGTGGTAGAATAAACATGAATCTGTTTTTCAGATAAAATGCAAGTTTTCAGACTTGAGAGCTCTTTAAATGACACAACTGTACACGTGTCAGAATGGCTCAAGGACAAACCATTCATCCCATATTTCACTCTCTCCTTTGTCAAAGAACACCACAGACAGTTTATACCACCATAATCAAACCTCTGCTGCCACCTACTTGTTGTGTTTGGTACATGCAGGAATAATTATGTTCAAAAAGATGAAGAAGCAAGACTGTTCGTACATACTGTACTCAAGTAGAGGTACAGATACTTTTGTTAAAAAATTAGTCTGGTAAAAGTAGAACTGATTCAACTTCTTTACTCAAGCAAAGGTGAAAAAGTACAAACTCTAAAAGGTACTCAAAGTATCAAAACTAAACAAGAACAGAGACCCGAGGTGCCCCCCCCCCCCCCCAAAAAAG
>JAJHUR010097560.1:0-10333 GCA_027495735.1 Lutjanus campechanus
CGAATCTGAATCTCACAAGCACAAAAGAGGACAAAAAGAAACACGCACACACACGCACACACAGGATAAAGGTAATTTATTTCCCTCTGTGGAAAAAGCAAAAAAGGGAGGTTTGCATCTGTATTTCCACAGTGTGCATCTGTGTGTGTGTGTGTGTGTGTGTGTGTGTGTGTGTGTGTGTGTGTATCTGTGGAAGCATCAGCATGAAAACTCATTATTGTCGTGTTGGCCGTTCGAACCAATCACACGCGCCTATCAGCGAGCGTTGTTGGTAGGTGCCACTGCAAATACAGAAACTATCTGTTGATATCTGCACAATTATATACCCATCTCCGCTCTCGCCTGCCTCTCCCCCACCTCTCCTCTCCCATCACCCCCCTCCTCTCGCCGCAGCCCTCAGCCAGATGAAAGCCCGGCTAAGCTGCGGAGGTCGTGCCGAGCGGGGCGGCATCGGCGCTCCCAGTTAACAGTGGGCCACCGGTCGCTACGTGTCCTCTAATCCCACACCGTTTAACGGCCCACCTCGCACGACGTCCATTAATCACCAGCTCACATCGCCCATCGCCCCAGCAAGCAATGCCGTCCCACTGGTTGGACGGACACGCCCTCCCACCCCCTTCTTTTTTTTGTCCTCCCGACCTTTATAATGTATTTTCATCTCACTTTCTATTGCTTTCTCTTTTTCTCCTTTGGCCAGATATATCTATGTATGCTTTCTTCTTCCCATCACTCCTGGCTTTTAAGTAAGAACTGACTGAAGCCATTCAATTAACTCTATTTTACTATCAGAACCACGAGAGAGTAACCTTAAAAGGGACATGTTTGTTACAGATGTGGCAAAAAAGACAGAGAGAAATTGACATGAGGAGAGAACTACTACTGCTAAAAGATGAAGAAACAGTTAGAGAAAAGGACATCCAAACATATATCCCCAAACTGTAAGCACATCTGCCACATTTCAATGTGAATCGAGCATCATTGGGAACTAATGAGCGTGACTTTGTCCTCAAAGTGGTGTCATTAGAGGACTGCTAAATCCTTGTTGAGTCAATTAAAGCTCAACGACATGATGACGACAAAAAAAGAAAAGAAAAAACTAAAGAAACAGCACAGCCCAAAGCCTCGCTGAGGAATAGTTCCACACACCACAGGGAGAGCGCAGAGCACTTTTTAAGATAATGTTGCGGTTTTAGTGCTGGGGAGTGAAAAAGGCTTTTATGGATTCAAATCAAAGCAAATCACGGTCACACAATTTGTGAGGAAGAGCGTCAGCAGTATGGGAAAATGTTTTACATCTAAGGTAGAGCAACGTCACCTTGCAAATGATGAGTAATGGTGACAAGAAAGGCATTTTCTGAATATTGTGGTTCTACTTTTTCACAATGAACTGGATTTTCATTTAGACTCGGGATTTTACACCCCAGAGTACAGTGTACAAATAAAGACACGTATTTTTGAAAGAATCAGCCTTAGAGCTAAAACGAGAAGCTGATTAATAGATTAGTTGATCAATTAGTCTATCGAAAGAAAATTAGCTGCCAACTGTTTTAATAATTGATCAATCGCTTACATTTTCAAGCAAAAAAAGTCAAACATTTGCTGGTTTCAGCTTCTTTAATGTGAGGATTTGCTGCTTTTCTTTGTCATTTATGACAGAAAATCAAGAGTCAGCAATTTGCGGACGTCACTTTGGGCTCTGCAATATCGTGATCAGCATTTTTCACTTTTTTTTTTTTTTACATTCTGGAAACTAAATGATTAATCAGCAGGTTAATCAATAATGAAAATAATCGTAAAAGTTGCGGCCTCAGATGGTTCAAGAATTCATCAAAATGACCATTATGTACATTTTTAAGACGACTTCAGAAGGTCATCCATCCAACCAGAGACGTTTCATAATGTTCACCTCTGACACATGTTTATTTTTTGGGGCTTTCTGGTGAAGTGGAGGTATGTAATGATGAGTGGCAGCACAGCATGAATACTGCAGAAGAAGCAATGCAACATCAAGATGTATTTGAATTTTCTCCACGAGCAGTTTTTTATGTTTTTTATTTGTCTTTATTAGATAGTCACCAGCCAAAAATAAAACCTGAGTGGTTAAATGGTACGCATCTGATATGCAAACCTTTGGCCAACATAAAGAGATTTTGTTTTGTTTTTCCAACATTGTGGCTTGTATTTCCACAGCCTGTCATTCCACTCTTACTGTTTTTATGATCAAATTGAAAATGCCCATAAAAATGGAACATCCCCTCTGCGACCTGGGTGGCAAAAAACTCCCTCAGATCCTGCAGGCCATACTGAGCCAATGACTTTGACAGATAGTAAGTGCATTTTGCAGTGGCAGCTGTTACTGCTCTGTGGCCTTCACTGCTAGAATATTATTTATGATACTATGACAGAAGACTCCTATGTTAGGTATCCCCTAATGGAGAGGTTATAGAGGACAGGAGTCAATTGTGCATTGTATGCATTAATGCTTCTACATTGTGTCTATAGTATGATCTGAGTGACAACTTTAAAGGTTCTATATATGAGATTCTGAGCATTAAAGTGATATTCCACTTTGCCAGAATAAGCCACTCAGTATGTACTCACCACTATGCCGATGAAGGTCTTCAGTTCACAAAACAATCCTGGAGTTTTAGGAGAAGCAGGGTAGCAGCCTCATCCAGTACAATGGCAGTGAATGGTGACCACGGATAAAACGTTAAAAAAAGAACACAAAACAAACACAAAATGTCTCCATCCTGCTCGTGTGGTGTAATCCAACTGGATGAGGCTGCTACCCTGTTTCTCCTGAAACTCCAACTATAACGGCTGTTTGTCATGAGGGGGGAGGTGTGGCTGACATGCCCACTTGAGATGTTGGTGCTGTAATGCAGTGTTTCTCAAATGGGGGTACTAGTACTCCTTGAGGTACACATTGTAGTGCTGCAGGGGGTGTGTGAGATTGTTTTAAAAAATATTATGTCATGCATAATTCCTAAAATAATAAAATGTAAATGTAAATCAGATTAAACCACATCATATATTCAATATTCCTATTTTCAATGCAATTGATAAATCTCTTAAGTGCCGTAAAACACACAGTAAAAAAATCAACAAATGCAGTCACGGTCACTGTGAACAGGAAGCCATTTTCTGTATTGAATGACAACGATGAACATTTTTAAAAAGGGGATCAGTCATTGAATCGGTAGCAGTAATACAGCTGAAAACATGGAGAAAGAAGCAAGAAAGAAAGCAAAAACACAGCCAACATAATACCATCAGTATCAGGAAGAATATGTTTCAGTGGGATTTGCCTCAGTGAGTTGACACTGATGGTGCAGCACTGTTTTGTACCTCTTTATATGGACAAAAAGTTTTGCACTGGTCAGGGAGTACTTGGCTGAAAAAAAGTGTTTCAAAGGCTGTACATTTATGAAAAAAAGTTTGAGAACTTATATAAATATAATACATAATATATAATTAAAATGACAAAATAAATGTATTTAGGGTAGGTTAACAGGCTCTTGTTTTTTCCTTTCATCAGTGCAACAATGTCCACGTTTTAAATCTTAAATTTGCTGAATTTGTTCCATAGTCTTTTATTTATTGGCGACCCAGATAACACAGTCTCTGGGAATGACCGCTCCAGTGCGACATCTAGTGGCAGTGAATATCGTATTCAGAAACATAAACGGGGTCCTAAAAAAAAAACGACGACAGGGAACTTGGAGCAAAGTAAGGACAAACACGTGTACTGTACATACACTGTACATACATACACAAACACATAAAACAGGAAACAAATAACAAAGGGTGACACTGGCTTCAAATGTTTCGCCGGGCTTAATAACTGCAAACACTATTAGCCTCAGGTGTTCTCCACCATGCTCGCCTTTGATATTCAAACTAACCTTAACTGGGAGCACAGGCCTGCTTTATTCTCAGTCTCCAAACACACACAGGCGCAAAAACACAACTGAGGTGTATGCCTTGCTTTTTTGTCTCCAAACACACACACACACACACATACACATTTTCTACTATTGTCATTCCTCTGTTCTCTGCAACGGTTCATTCTTCTCTTCCAGTTAAAGTCTTTATTAGAAGTCTCCTACAGTGTCCGACACACCATGCAAATCTGTGACTGCCGCCGTGCCTTTGGTCCCAGTAACTACCCCAGACCCCAATAAATGCCACATCATAAATAAACATCGAGCCACATAGAACCTTCAGCCAACACAAAAAGTAAAATGGGGCTGGAAAAAAATCATTGTTTAGAATCTACCGATGGTGCAATGTGGGTAAAATAATGTGTCGTTATCTGAATAATATAATATAGCAGTAAAATAAGTCAAATAAAGCCTCGACAAATTGCATCAGGTTACACACACATGATAGGATAATCGCCTGAGAGAAAATATTACATTAAAGCCCAATCAGCATCAAGTCAAAAGAGAATAACATCAACCATTAGAATTCATCACACTAAACAGATCAATCAGTAATGTGCTATCTAGAGCCACTTAGTGTCAGACTGGATTGCAGTAAAGGCGCTTATCTTACAGCTGTGATGACAAAGCCTCAGCAACAGTCTCCTGTGAGGAAATATGAACTCCTGATAGTTTATTAAATGAAATATCACCATTTTAAAGGCTAACATGCAAAAACATGAATATAAATTGAATGCTGCAAATCATAATCAAGCTGTTAACAGTGATTGTGTATTGTGCTTTTGTAACTAATTAACAAACTGCTAGAAATTTAAATTGTTCATGCTAATTTTAAATTACAAAGTGATGCATTTGACTAAACCTAAAGCACTCTGTGCAGACGCTGTGTCCAGTAGCTCCTTCAAACTTTGTTGCTGAAACACGTATCAGCCATGACAGAAATACACTTGTAGGCATTGGAAAAAGTGAGCGTGGGGGTTTGGATTATAGAGCTCTTGAGATGATCGACAACACGGCATCTTTCAACCACCAAGACCAGCCAGAAAAGCCAAATGCACTGTGTGACCATCTCACGCTGTGGGGATAAGAGCCATGCTAACCCAGCTTAGGCTGCTCCTGGCTAATCACCGGTCAGGAAAATGAAACAGACGAAAAAGGAAATCAGAGACTAGACCTGCTCCGACACAAGATCCCAGATCGAGCTGCTGCACCTGACGAGTATTCCTGGATGACAGGACGCAAAATGCAAGAGTGTTTATATTAGGGATGTCATGAGAACTGATACTTCCATACCAAGTCAGTGCCAATATTTCAGAAATGTGATGGTACTTTTTTTTAACAGTAGCCTATGATATTGGACTTGGAAGTAATCAAAGAAGTAAAAATTGGGAGTAAAAAAATATAAAACCATAAATCCTTGAAATATAATCGCACTTTCTCTATCACTGCATTTCTAGTATTCCTCAGGCTGCTGTCTTGCTGTTCATACTGAGAGTATCATAGTGTGAATCAATTAAATACTGTTTGCCGAAATTTGGCGAAATGTTGCACTATTTCCACAAGTGAGGAAAAAACATAATTAGATCTGAAATAGAATATGCTTCAAATGAAAGTCTGATATCATTTCTCACATTGGATTTGTGCAGAAGTACTGTAATTTAAAAAAAAAAGCAAAGTACATGATGGATAATAAGGCACTACAAGTACTTTTCACTTAGATTTACTATATTTCAGTTACTGTGTGGACACATGGGACAACACATGCATCACCCATTCTTGAGAATTGGGACAAATCATGGCCTACCAAAAAAACCCAAAAAACTTTAATACACACAACACTTTAATTCAAAGCCAGAAAACATCCCTGTCCCAGACAAAAATTCACAACATCAAACAATTAAAAAATGTTGTGTTTTTGTCCCAGTGAGTGATTTAAAAACTCTGTAAATAGATACTGAGTGTGAGTGTGAGTGTGACTATAACACTACATGTGTGTTTAAGAGAGTACTGCTTATAATGTATGATCATATTGTACACAAGGCTATAATTAACTTTCAAAATATTTTCCAGGTCTTAGTAGTGTGAGGTTTGTGTGGCAGTTTAATTAAACTGTGGATAATATTACAGCATTATTAATCATACTTTGATGATAAATGGGTTAAACATAAATGCTAACCACTTTTATAATTAGGATGATTCAGGTCTCACACATGAGCTCCTCAAGATTTCCATGAATTAATTAATAACAAATGTTTCATAAATAGAAGAAATATAAGATACATACATTCACACCCACACACTGAACTCTCATCCCATCAATCAACACAAAGTTCACATGGACCAATCTGCAAGCTGCACCTGATCACACCGTTTTTAATTGGCTGAAATGAGGATAACCTTTACTCTAATTGGCTGTGGGAAAATGTGGCGAAACTGTGTGTGTGTGCATTAATGTAGGCGACGCTTTTTAATGTGAGAATTACATGTGTGTGCATCCATCTTTATTCATGCTGAAATACATATGTGCAAGCATGTCTCCTGGCACTGTGTGGTGACAGGTTGTGGAGGTTCAAGGTGAGGCCATTCACAGCATGTGTCCGTGTGCACGCGTGTGTGTGCATGTGTGTATGTGTGTGCATGTATCGGGGACCATGGACATTAGTGTCTACAGGGAGATCCCTCTGTGAGACAGTGACATTTAGTTTCCAGGTCACTATGGCAGTCCTGAGGCCCGGGGGAATAAGGTGCAACCACCCTGCTGCCATGGTGACGCAGCCTCAGGAGAGAGGGGACACTGAGCTGGAGGTACAGTACACTACTTTCTCACAGAAATGGTTACTGTATTCTTATATACTCTTCAAAGGCTTTGACTTGTGGGCTGATTACAAGCTTTTTTTATTCTGACTAAACCTCGAAACAGAAAAATATCCCATTTAGCTGCCAGATTATTACTGTTATAAATATGGTAGCGAGATGGGTCATTTTTTGTTATTTTGGCTACCAAATTTATTTGCATTTTACAGCCAAATGGTTGATACAATGGGTCCTCAACAGGGGGTCCATGACTCCTCGGGGGTCCTCAATGTAACTGCAGGGGGCTTCAAATTATTGTTGGATAACTGAACTTTTGCTGTTGTTTCAGAAATTAAAATAGGTCCGAAAATAAACATTGACATGAATCCACATATTATTAGCAAAGATAATTTGCCCATTTGTAAAAATAAATAAATAATTTCCAGTGGAATTATGTTCCTCAAACTTTTTATTTATACCGTGTACCCCCTCAGAAAATATTGAACTCTCCATGTACCACCTTACTGTTTGGTGCTGTTCGGTGGTAGCAGCTGTTCACTGTCGTCTGCTTCGTTTTTAATACAGCTGCCTGAAAATATTCTCCTCCTGATGTGCGCGTCTGTCCGTAATAGTTCCCGTTTGGAGCCACGATTGCAGTGTATTTATTTTCAGTCTCTTAATTTTACCTCTGCTTGCTATCTCGCCTCTTGTCACAGTTTAGCTCGTAACTACCGGTAATCACGGATCAAGTATGAGCGTGCTACATGCATGATCTTGACTATGTAACAGGTTCATATTAACACAAGTCAAAACTTATGTTAAGTCACATTTCATCAGT
The DNA here is from genome assembly GCA_027495735.1 of Lutjanus campechanus. Lineage (NCBI taxonomy): Eukaryota > Metazoa > Chordata > Actinopteri > Lutjaniformes > Lutjanidae > Lutjanus > Lutjanus campechanus. The sequence continues at coordinate 7,579 of JAJHUR010097560.1, forward strand.
TATCTCATATTTTGTGTGTTTTCATTCGATATTTTGTGGCATTTTAATGTTATACTTGTGACTTGTAACATGTGACAATAAAGGGCATCATTCATTCATTCATTCATTCATTCATTCATTCATTATATATTTTTTGAAATTATTTATTTCATTTTGAGAAAATATTTCTGGTAGTAACTAAGTAGATTACAAGGTGAAACAAATACTTAAGTACAAGTAAAAGTACAGACTTGAAAATCTACTCAAAAGTAGAAGTACCCCCAAAAAAAGACTTAGTTACAGTAATTTGAGTATTTGTAATTAGTTATTTCCACCCCTGCTCAAAAGTCATCAGAAAAAGCACAGATGCTACATGCTACAACTGCTGCACACTAACTAGCCGCAGGTTAGCACAATCAATCCCATCCTTGACCTGGAAAACACTGAAGAGCCCTGGTTTAAAAGACTGAACATTAGATGATGACCCTTAATTTAGGCAGCCGCCTTGGAAAAGACACCTGAATGCACAGACTCAAGTAGAAGTTTGTCAGCACATTTTAAAACTGAGCAGCCAAATCTAAAATACTCCCTCAACACCAAAATTTCAGACCGATTGTAGCACCAACACAACAGCGATTGTTTCATTGGCCCAAAACTGTGTACCTCGTTTCTGTGGCTCTTATCCATGTGCCAATTCATATGTGGTTTAGGGGAAAGTGAGGAAAATGGGGCTTTACTTTGTGCAGGAATTAATTGATGGCAAATTACCGTGTGTATGTACAGTATGTATGTGCGCTCACCTTGCCAATAACAGGGATGTCCACAGATCCCCAGGTATCCGCCCCCCAGTGTACCATCCCCGATGCAAAGTCTGCCGTCACTATTCCTAGGACTGGCACACAAACACAGAACACACACAATAACAAAGGAATAACATATGTTGTTATTAGATGTGCAAGCGAACACCAAAACACAATTTGTTACAAAAAGTGTAACAAAACCCTCATGTGGACTGGAATAATGATGCGAGACTGCACTGGCTTATTTAGAAACACTGACAATGATAAATAACTCAACAGCTCATAGTAACTGTGATAGCTGCTTTTAAACTGAGGCTGTACGTTAGCTCGGTGCTTTCTCTGCCGTCACGGTCTTTCTCACCGATGCCGAGGATGATCTTGTAGATGTGGACGGTGGAGAAGTGCAGGAGGAGGAAGGAGAAGTTGATGATGAAGAGGAAGAGGCACAGAATCACACACACCCACTCCTGGAGCCGTTTACCTGAAGAAAAACAAGGACACGAGACAAGAAAAACATGTGATTTATCCGAGCATCATTATATTGTTGTGTAGGGCTGGGTCACATATTTAAAAAAATAATATCTATTATATTTCTAGGCTATTCCACGAAATATATATTTCAATATGCACATATTTTCCCTCAAAATAATATACTGTAAATTCTCAAATAGTGCCAACATGTAATGATCTTGTAGAATATGATGTATTGCTGTCGACTTAACCCAACAGTATATTAAGTATACACAACAAAATATAAATGCAACACTTTTGCTTTTGAGTTGAAGGTTTATTTCTCTCAAATTTCCTTTACAAATTTGTTGATATCCGTGTTAGTGATCATTCCTCCTTGGCTGAGATAATCCATCCACCTGACAGGTGTGGCATACAGAGGTGCTGATGCAATAAAAGGACACTCTAAAAGTGTGCAGTTTAATCTTGAAAAAATACATTTATCAGGCACTGAACTATGGCTTTTTTTTTTAACATAGGGCTGCGGATACCTTTTTTACACAGGAGGGCAAAGTCATGACCTGCTCCACTCTGCCTTGTACTTGTTGGCCACTTTGTTTGGGCATGAGGAGTGATGGTTAGGGCAAGAATATTATGGTAAACCAATCAGAGGCAGAGTAGGGCAGATCATGACTTTGCCCTCCTGGGAAAAAAATGGATTTTAGTGCCTCTTCTTTTTTCTATTATTGTATTTATAGAAAATTCAATAGTTTCTTTCTTTTTTTCATTATTCTCTCCAGGCTCTTTGTCTGCCAAAAAGTTGGAAAGCAAAAACTGAAATTGTGATTTATTTATTTTTTTTGTGCATTTATTTTTTTTTTGTTACTCTAAAGGTGCACCCATGCCATGCATGCCTTTGCCACCTTTGTCTAAATAAAAAAAACACAGGCCTGGACACAGATTTTAATAACTTGGTGAACAAATTTTGAAAGAAAAAACTATTTGCATGCAGAGAACGAGTCTTAGAAGTCTTAAAAGTATTTTTCACAGTGGGTTTAGTATTAGAACTTTTGCTTAAGTAATGGACTTGAATACTTCCTCCTATATCTCCATATACATAGGATGTAAACATGGCGTCGATCTCGCAAGACTTCATATATATCTTAATGGACGCACGTAGGGAAGTCTCGCGAGATCGACACCATGTTTACATCCTTCCGGCTACGTGCTACAGCTGATATTTCTGCTAAAAACATGGCGTAAATGCCGTCTTTTGCGGTTAATTTTTAATGTCGCGGCTCGCGGACACTTGGATTACACCACACAAGCAGGATGGAGACATTTTGTGTTTGTTTTGTGTGCTATTTTTAACGTTTTATCCGTGGTCACCGTTCACTGCCATTGTACTGGATGAGGCTGCTACCCTGTTTCTTCTAAAACTCCAGGATTGTTTGGTGAACTGAAGATCTTCACTTATCATCACATCGGCATAGTGGTGAGTACATACTGACAGGCTTATTCTTGCA
>JAJHUR010097561.1:0-10691 GCA_027495735.1 Lutjanus campechanus
TTTCTTGTTTTGTCATTTCAGATTTATAGATACTGAGCCACTCAGAGGCTGCTTCCTGGCCAGATGTGAATAGACCAGTTCTAAGGTAACAGAAGCACAAACATTCTTTTAGTAAGGTGATTTTATTTTATTTTATTTTAAACACTGGCCCTTCTTTGTATAATATGTATGTTAAATGAGAAATATGTAATATATTTACTGTACTAAATCATAAAATGACTATGATCATCAGAGATTACCGATAACAACGCTACAACTCTCCTTTGAAATTTCCATTCCAATTTGGAACGTTTGTTTTTGTTTGCCTGATTCATGTTTATAAGAGTTAAAATTAATGCTGAATGTTCACAGAATGAGTTAGTGTCTATTCATAAGGAATCATTAATAATCTTTTTAGAAGGAGTGGATGTTTATAACAGTTATATTGAGCAATATGTTAATGGAGTCTGGTAGGCAGTAAGGCAGGCAGTCACTGAACTTCAGAGTGTGTATATTCAGAGTTGTGGACTTTTGTTTTCTCTGATAACAGCGGATCAACTTACAGTGTCAGACTCATCATCACTTGTCAGTGTCAAGTTGTAATGTTGTGCTCATCTTAGGGTAGGTTCAGTATCTTTGCACCATACAGGCAGCCTGCCTGAGCCTCAGTTAGTGGAAGGAGTTGGCAGGTGAAAACAATTCATTTCAGCCATAGATCCTATATTAAATAGGGATGTCTGTGGCTCCAACCAGTTATGTGGACTGTTGTACTCATTTTTGAACACTAGGGTCTTATATATTGCTCCTTTAATGTATGTAGGAGGAGAGGTTGGGTGCTAAAACTATAGTCAAGATTTTAGCCCTCTGTCCTGGAACTCCATGCGTGCTTGTGTAAAGGCTCTCCTGAACTTTGTGTCTGAATTTGGGTGGAATGGGGGGTGAGAGGTGTTGACATAGAAGGATGTTTTGGGGTGGTGTTCGGGGAGCGAGTTGGGGTGAAGGTGTAGAATGATGATAGGAAGGAGGGATGTGTGATAAGGTGGTGTTGTGTTTTTGTGGCTAAGAGTCTGGGGAGTTTGTACGGTGCGCCATGTTGTTGCATGCTTACATACATGCACAAATACTTTTTAATTGATCTGCTTTTGCTCATACTTGTGTCTGTGTGTGATAAAACAAAGCAACAAAAATCTCCCACTCATATTCAAGCAGCACACACACAAACGCATGCCCACGCACATGTACGCACACACACACACTGATATCTAAATTAATGGTCTCCTTGGGGAGTCATCCAAAGGCCACGGGCGTTTGGGAGAAAAGATTCTTGGAAAAAGGCTTCATCATCAGAACATTTGCTCATTAGTAACCCCATCTTAGCCATCCAAAGAAAGAGAGAGGTACACTAAGGAATACATGGACAAGGTCATATACTTATCATGTTGAAGAGGCATTTACTTTACAGTCTTTCCAAATGACAATAAAAGTGGTAGATAGAGAGCGGCAAATGGGGAATAAGCCTTTGGTGTGAGGAGCAGAGGCATGGGTAATGAGGTATGGGGCATAAATAGTTCAAAGAAAGTCCAAAAACAGATCGAAAAAGCAAAAATATAAAGATCTAAATTCTCAGCAAGTTAGACTCCCTCAGTCTCCTTCAGTCTCACTCTGTGCAGGAAGTCATTAAAGACTAAGCCAATAAAGCTGTGTCAGATATATTGTATCCCCGTCCTCCACAGGGATATAAAATATTGGTCTTCCATTCTCATCAGACACGGGGATCAGCATTTTACAGGCCCACAATGTCCTCCTTTGGAGTTCAGAGAGTTTACTGAAGTTATCAACTGTCTTGTTGTTGGTTTTCAACATAATTGTTTCCGGTTTTGTTGAACATGACTCATAAGAAAAGGGCTTTGTGGGTAATACATAGGTTTTAAATGTTGGAATGTTCGTCTTCATAAGTCAGCAACTCCAATGTTAAATTTGCTGTCTGGAGACTAACAGAACAACTGAATTGATTTGGGATTGTTCCAATGCTGAATAAGCTTGGTACCCAGCAGAACCTTGACCAATTGTTTCTTTCCTGTTTCCTGTGCATACATATGCTATGTGCTAGGCTAAACTATGGAAGTGCTCGTCTGTTTCTTTATTCTCTGTCTGTCTTGTTTTTTCCTAACAGATTCAGTTTTTAACATATTTGGACAAGTATTTTATATCTTAGGCAAACAAAGAGGCTAGTTTGGAGGGAAAATAAGCAGTTCCTGTTGCTTTTTCTTTTGATAAGACAGTTCATGCTCTTCCAAAACAAATAAGCAGCATATTAGTAATCGAGCAAGAAAAGAAAAGAATGCGTTCTTCATGGAAATTTTGGTGCACTGAAGGTGTGTTTTTTCATAGATAGATAGATAGATAGATAGATAGATAGATAGATAGATAGATAGATAGATAGATAGATAGCGAATTAATGGTTGGAAAAGAAGAGAGCAATAAAACATGATGGAGGGATGGAGAAGGAGGGAGACGGGGTGAGGAGACGAGGTTAATCCAAACAGACATGTGCCAGGTTATTTTTACGACAGTCCCGTCAGCCATTATCTGCCTGCTCTGTTATGGTTAGGGATAAATACAGACCTGGGCAATACCAAGGAGGGGTAGATTTGTGTGTGTGAATGGTTTTGTGGAGTAATGTGTAGTTTTTGTGAGCATATGTATGTAGTCTCCCTCTTTCTCCCTGGCTGTCCTCCACTGCAGCAGCCAGGGAAGATAACCACAACAGTTTATTCCATTTCATCAGACGCTCTTCTGGCCATTTTAGCCCTAATGGACACAGACCAGAACTCGCCTTTTTATCTTCTTGCTCAATAAAAATCTTAAGGCCAGTCTGCCCATGAGACTCTCTATCTCTGAGCTGAATAAATATCTGTGTATTGACTGTGCTGCTGAGCGTGATAAAAAGGAAACCCACTAAGCACTTGACTCATTTCAGCATTGTCTTTTGGGCTAAATTTGGTGAGTCTGTATGGCCATATTCAACCCAAAGAAAACAGTTGAAATTTGGCCATGTTTAGTCTGTCCCATTTGGTCGAAATTAAGCCTAAAAAATAAATGATGAAAATTGGGACATGTTAAGTCTGTCCGATTTTAGTCCAAACGTAGCCCAAAAATTGACATTGAAATTTGGTCCAAATGTAGCCTAAAAATAGACGTTCAAAATTGTTAGGACCATCCGGTTTGGTCCAAATGTAGGCCAAAAATAGATGTTGAAGTTTGGGCTAGTCCGTCTGATTCTTATCAAATTTAACCCATTAATGGACATCTGTTTCAGACCATACTTACAACAGTTTATTCAAGTTCATCAGACACAAAGCAGAACTCGCCTTTTTATCTTCTTGCTCAATAAAAATCTTAAGGCCAGTCTGCCCATGAGACTCTCTGTCTCTGAGCTGAATAAATATATGTGTATTGACTGAGCTGCTGAGTGGGATAAAAAGGAAGTGTTCGAGAGAGTCTGCGTGTTTGTAATAAGTGAAGTAGAGGAGAATTTTCTGTGGGAAACAATTGAGAACTTGAACATAGTTACATGATATCATGATATCTGGCATCAGACTCTCATCTGTAAGCTCTCCAAACACCTGTGTTTAAGGCGTGGAGTGAAGATTAATGAGGGGGTTTAAACTTAGACTTACAGAGAAATTAATCTGAGTGTGTGTGTGTGTGTGTGTGTGTGTGAGGGTGTGTGTGTGTGTGTGTGTGTCTGCCTGCATTTATGCTTGTGTTTGAAAGATCTAGCTTTATGTGTATTTAAAAGCTCTTGACACTATCTTTATCATTCAGTACTTATTTAAACATGCATTTCAGTGTTGCCTACAGCATTTCAGTTTATACTCACCTGCTGCCTCAGGGAAAGCCAGCAGCCATGTGTTTAGGCATGTGTGTGTGTGTGTGTGTGTGTGTGTGTGTGCCTACCCCATCTGGTCATGTACATGTGTGGTGCAAGAGGAGCGAGCAGAGGTGACGGTGAGTTTGAAGCAGCAGAGAAATGAACTGCAAGGTTTATTATCTTTAATTAGCATCCGGGGGAAAGAGATAGATAAGGACCACTATTTCGCTGATGGATCTGCGCTGTGTTTTTCCCCCCAAACCAAGAAGAAACAGTGGAGTAAAAAGGCAGGAAAAACAGACCGAGGTATCATCAGTGCTGGAAAAGCCTATGCCAGCTGTATCTTTAACTATATATATGTTTTTGACTCAACTTGGATGGCTTAACTGTATCTCAATGTAATACGTCCAGACTCTGAAACTGTGCCCGAATACTGATTGCACACATGCATATGGAAAGCAAATGTATTAATGGCAGTTTTAATGACTCATACCAATAAAGTAGCACAGAAATTCATTTGAGCAACAAAAGTTCTGTTAACTTCTTGGACACCAAGTTCACTCTAGGAAATGCATGTGCACCTTCCACTGTCTCACAGGTCACAACTGATTGACAAAAAAGACACATTTTTACCATGGAAGAGTGTTAATGTGGTAGCTTCTACCATTTTGGACTCTCCGCTTCTCTTTGTTTCTCTCTAAAACAAAAACAAAAGTTTTTTTATTTAGTTATTAAAAAACAAATTTGGAAGCAAATGAAACTGACTGACATATGGCCACATATCATTCAGTCATGGTGATGATAGTGTGATAGTGATAGTGTGATAGTGTACACAAGCGTGCACACACACACACACACACACACACACACACTTGTCACCTCCTAAGATGCAGTTTACTGCTGTCAAATAAATAAGCCAAAAAGTAAATACACATCAAACAGCTGGACAACAGCTGATACACCACAGTGATAGAGACCTTTTGCGTAACTGTGTCTGTGTCCAAGCCAGTGAGAGGATGAACAAGAAAAAAGATTCCTATACACACACATGTATAAAATATGCCTGCAGAAGCAGCAGCACTTCTTTGGTATATGAAAACACTGGTACATATTTGACTGTCTGTGTGTAGTACGTGTGTGGTAATCAAGACTACATGACTGTAAGTGATTATATTTGAGACAGCTTCTATCACACCTCTTTGTAGCCACAAACAAGTGCACAGTCTTCCTAGGAATCAAGAAGAAAGGCAGCAGAGAAATACACACAAAGAATAAAGGAATGTGGAAAAAGGGGGTTGGCGAAAACGTCAAATTGCACCGTTGGATGGCCTGAGCAACATCTGTTAATGTACAGTTCAATTGACTTATAAGTTAAATGTCATAGTAATATAGTAACAAAATTTTCAGGTGTAAAATGTCCACACATCTTCTAAAGGAGCTAAATTATTCCAAATTAAAACTTACATACAAATATGCAGTATACCAGAAAGGATTTTCAATTTAACTACAGTAAAATTCTGATGAAAATAAATCACCACAAATATAAATACTGATGGTCCTATTTGGTTCTTTAGACCTTTTAGGCCAACTGCTTCACAGATGAATTTAAAAGAAAACTCAGTTAGGCCTTGTAATCTGTTAGTTTGTGTATCTGTAACATTCATTGCCATCCGGGAATCATTATGTGATACAAATGTATTTATCATTTAAAATACAGAATTGTTTAATGAGATTAAATTGTAGTTTGCTATGACAAAACAAATGTTACATATAAAACTTACATACAGAAGATTGGATGAATAAATAATAAGTCAAAATAACAATAAAACAAACTATTTCACATGGTGAAGTGCTGAGGGTGAATTAAGGAGTTATACAGCCTGAAGCAAGAAGTTGCTCTGTAGTCTTGTGGTGTGGCAGTGGATACTTCTATATCTCTTGCCAGATGTATTAAGTATATACACATAGAAATATATAAAATTTATATTATATGTATACATATAAAATATATATAAAGTTGAATGTGGTTTTATTTATTTACTTACCAATTTGTGTCCATCTCAACAATTTCTATATACAGTGGCGTAGATGAGAGAACATGCATCATTTGAGTTGAGTATTAATGCAACATGTCTGCAACATGGCTGCATTGCATTCTGCTATAAGGTACCCAAGCCTCTTTTACGAAATGGATATTTATAGATATTTCTCCAAATTGTTGCAATGGTGACTTATGGGGAATTTCCTTGCACTTTGATCCTGTTGGACACATAAGTGATTACTTTCTAATCATTTCATTTTCTTTCATGCAGCCCCACTGCTAACACAGGAAATACAAGGTCGTAACATCTGTCTGGACACTCAACCACTAACGCTCAAGAGTAAGAATAATACCAAAAATAATAATGTTACACTGAGTTATGACTGTATCCTAACATTTATCTGAACGGATGTACGGCATTTCAAACGAATCAGAGGCACCTAGCTAAGAGTTGCAAATGTCAGTTAACTGGCAACGGAGCACAGTTATTTTTGTGCTGAGTTTTCTCAACTGTTTGCAGAGTGGTGTCATCAGAGAAATATGCAAGATCATGCACTTGCACTCAGTATTTAGTATGATAGTCCAATAATTAAAAGCTAACATTTAGCAGAGAGGTCAGCAGACATCTGTTTATTACGCTGTAAAGGTATGGATGGTCTGTTGTGTCTGTCTTCTGCTACTAAGTGGACCTGTCTGTTAGCTGCATCACACCGGAGCTGCTTAGGTTACACTCACAAACAAATACACACGCACACTAATGAGCTAATACACACACACACACACACACACACACACACACACACACACACACACACACTTGTCTGCTTCCTTCCTTGGGACATGGGGTTCAGAGGATCTTAAGGGTCTCTTGAGATTTGATGTTAGATGTTTGTGTGTTCATGTGTGTTTATATGTGTGGAGGTGTGTGTGTGTGTGTGTGTGTGTGTGTAAGGGGCACTTTTATCACAACTCACATCTCACCTCTTCGACATCTCCTGTCCGCCTCCGGTAGCATTATGTCTGCGTCTCAGGGGAGAACTGATACACACACCCGCACAAATACAGATTAGGCTGAAATGAGCTGTGAGAAGGTGCTGCTAAGGTCAGCTACCTTAATCCTACACTCACACAAGCAAGTCTGCTCCATTTCATAATTTCCAGTCCCTTTCTTTGTCTTTCTTTCAGTTTTTCTTCCCTCCCTTGCCACGTTTCTGTCATAAATACAAGCGATGGTTTTTCATGTTTATATTACAAAAGTGGAGGAGATTTGTTGTTGTATATTTTATGCCTGGCTTGCTGTGGGTGTACCTTATGTTACTGTGTATGGGTGTGTGTAAGATATTGTACACATAAGTCAAATGTGCAATGTTTGTACAAGTTCCCTCCCTGTACGTCAAGCCCATTCCTAGACGGGCGGGGGGGTAGCCCAGGAGGAGCCTCGATCCTGGGCCTGGCAGGGGCGACGGTTCCCCGTGGGACCCTGGAGGGAGATTGTAGGCTGAATGGAGGAGGAGGGATATGCGTAATGTCTTCGCCCAGGACGGCAGAGGTTTTCCTGCATTTGGGGCAGTCAACACGTCCCTGGCTATCAGCAGGGACGGACGGTTTATCCAGCGATATCGGCAGGTTATGTGGGTGTATCTCACTCATGCCTGGAGTTTGTTCATGGAGACATGAGCAGGCTAACACCCCCATCCACAGAGACACATGAGAAGAAATACATAATTGCAAAAAGACACACACTCCACAGAGGAGTCTGATTGTGTGGTGTCTTTAGGGACCACTCCTATCTCTCTTCCTGGGGTCTGATAATACTCTCCCTGTGCACTGAGAGCTACAGTAATTACCACTGAATGCCATAGAAAGTTACAGATAATAAGTGTGTGTGTACTGTAAAAATCATACAGTAACTTGGTGGAATCAACTTGTCTTTTCTCATTAATTAATTAATCTGCAATATATTTACTGTACTAAATCATAAAATTACCATGAGATGTCATCAGAGATCAAGGCAGCATGCTAAGTTGAAATATTTGCTACCCTGACAACAACAGACAAGTGGCAAGTGTTTTATTTTATGCTGCAGTCTGCTGGGGAGGAAGTTTGGGAAAAAAGCAAGCAAGGAGGCTGGATAAGCTTGTGAAAAAGGCTGGCTCTGTGATCGGAGTAAGGATGGACTCTCTGGAGGAAGTTGTGGAGAGAAACACATTGAGGACGGTGGAGGCCATCCTAACCAACATTGATCATCCACTGCATAACACCTTGATGGATCAAAGAAATAATGGTGGTGGAAGGCTCCTCTCTCTTCGTTGTAGGACAGAGAGATACAAAAGATCTTTCATACCAACTGCCATCAGACTCTATAATTCTTATACTAATAGATGAGACTACTACAGACAAATGAATTTCCCCTTGGGGATTAATAAAGTATTTCTATTCTATTCTATTCTATTCTAACAGTACAGCCACAGTGTCTTCTTTTGAAATTTCCTTGAAAGTTCAAATTCTTGCAGTGTTTGTCGATTAAGTAGGGTTCTGTTTATGAGTCATAAAAAATCTTCAATAATCTCGTAGAAGGCATAGATGTTTAGGCAATTCAACAGCCAGTCACTGAACACAAACTCCAGATCGTGTATTTTCATAGCAGTGGGCTTTTTCAGGATAATGTGCTTAATTTTACATTGACAAACAACTGACAGTTATAAACAGCTAATCAACTTACAGTATAGAACTCGTCATTGCTTGTTATTGTCAAGTTACAATGCTGCTCTTGCTTTCGCTCCTTCAACGTTCCTGTAGCCTGCTTGAGCTTCTTTGCATCTGAAGAGGTGGGGGTGGGGGAAAACAACTTGCTTCAACCGTAGATCGTGTATTACATTTGAATTCAGCCTGTTTAATGTACAGTCTTTAAACTTAAAATTTCTAGGATTTATTTTCAGAAAACATCATAAACATGAGTTCTTCTAACTTGAAATCTTTTGACTTGAAATGGTGAGTTGAATGAATGCACTGTACAGAGTTCAATCAACTCATTAAAGTTAATAACAAATATCAGCATACTGGCAGACTTCCCAGCATACATTGTTGAACAGTTAAGAAAACAGATATGATGGAAACTTGCTGCATGTCACTAAGATGAGTCATGGTTACTTATTTTCACAATAATGAAAACAAAGCAGAAAATTATGGAGGTTATTGAATCATTAAAGTGTAATGGATATATTGTCTCAGTGCTGAAACAAAGTAGCTCCAACAGGAACAGCTGAAGGTGTAATTATTTTGTGTGAAATGAGAAAATGACTCTTCAAACTGAGAAAATGCGAAAGAAATCAGTTTTTTTTGTTTGTCCCATAAGCATGTTGAACATGTTTTCTCAAGTATGCAGTTTATTTGACTAGAAAAGTTTTGAATTTGTTTTGAACCAATACAAAATGACCTCAACTTGTCTTTTCAAGTAGTTTACTTTTACAGTGAAAGTCTCTATCAGTGTTTTTTTTTTTTTGTTAGTGTGCAACTATGAGCTAACTGGACCGCTGAGACAGAGGAGATATGATGTGGTGAGATCATTTCATCTGCAAGGGGGTGAAAAAAATGAAGTTGAGTTCGTTTTTCAAAATAAAATATCCATGCTGCACTTCAAGCATTTGCAAGGAGTAAAAATGTTGATAATAAATATAAAACAGACTACTCCACAAGCAGATTTTTTCCCCTCAGGAATCTGAGCACCTTATTTAACGTGTTGCAAAAATTTCCACATACATAAACAGCCACACACACACCTGCCATTCCCCCCTGAGTAATGAGGAGGAAGAAGATCAAAGCACAGAACCTGATCCAGCCAATGAGAGCCCAGCACTGTTTATCATCTCTCTCCATCATCGCCCTCCATGTTAACAACAGCCTGACTAATCAGGTGTGAATAATATCAGCGACGGTCCAGCATTACACTGCTAATTAGGTGTGTGTAATGATAATCCTGACGTTATATATCCCTTCATTTGCAGAGATCAGTCAGGGATTAGACCAGTGTGGCGATATGAAATGATTTTATCTTGGATAAACTATACTTCAGATATACTTCACTTAAATAATTGAGCTTCAGTGATCTGTGCATTCCTTTGGTCAATCTTAAATAAATTAAATGTAATCTAAAAGTAGCATTGAATCTTTAAAGGTGGGTAAAGACACTACAAACAAATCTCAGTTTTGAACTTTTCAGTCATAGTTTTCATTTTTTTAAAACCATTGTTAAAGCATTTACTGTAAACCTGATTTTAAACTTTTCAATTATTCAAATAAGGTACAAGATACAAGGTTGATTTATTTATCATTATAAAACACAGGGCTGTATGGCAAGATTAGGTTGTAGTTCCTTTTTGCTACACACACACACACATGCAAAAAGTTACTTCAGTATCTCTTGCCAGACAGCAGCAGGGTGAATGGGTGAAGGTTGTGGCTAGGGTGGGTGTTGTCTTTAAGCATTCTTTGGGCTTAGTGCAGTTACCTCACCTGCCAAATATCCCTGATGCTCTGGAGATGGGTACCTATGATGTTCTGGGCCCTTTTAGTCACCCACTGTAAAGTTTTTGGCACAGGAATACTGCCTTCTTAAAGTGATACTACACTTTCCATGATAACTAACTCAATATGTACTCACCACTATGTCGATGTGATGATAAGTGAAGATCTTCAGTTCACCAAACAATCATGGAGTTTTAGGAGAAGCAGGGTAGCAGCCTCATCCAGTACAATGGCAGTGAATGGTGACCACGGATAAAACGTTAAAAATAGCAC
>JAJHUR010097564.1:0-17396 GCA_027495735.1 Lutjanus campechanus
CTCCAAAGCCTTTATGAACAGAAAAACAAATGAAATATATTTCTTTTTTCTTTTTATAGGGGACAGTTCACCCCCAAAATCAAAAACACAGATTTTTCCTCTGGGCTGTGGTGCTATTTACCCATCTAGTTCATTTTGGTGTGGGATGCCAAGGTCTGGAGAGATGTCTGCCTTCTCTCAAATATAGCGGAACTAAATGGCACTCAGTTTGTGGCACTCAGCCAGTTAATCGCTGTTAAGAATTTAACTAATTACAAATGTTTTAATTAATAGTCTAGAAATGGCAGCAATTGCACTTTATTTGTCAGTGTTTTGTCTGGTGGAGCCAGTTATTAAATAAGGAAATGAGGGGAAAAAAAGAGACATAAAAAAGAAAATGAGAAAAAATAATGGAAAAAGTACACTCTGTAGCTCATACATTATTAACGATGAATTGATTGTTAACATTTTGAACTATCTCTTAAGGAAAATTCGGGATAGCTACTTTTTAATGTCCAATACCAATATCAATATTCAATTGATATCAGCAACCTTAAAGTGATACTTCACCTTGTGAGAATAGGCATTGTAATGATACTTTATTCACTGTGTGTCTTGTTTGCTCACTATGGTGTTCAGTCTCATGGGTATGTATGGATTGGTGTATGGTGTATGGATTGTATGTACAATAACGCTGCACCTTGTAAGCCCAAGACAAATTTCTCCTCGGAGACAAATAAAAGGAATTGATTGAATTGATTGAGAATAACCCACTCAGTATGTACTCACCACTATGCCGATGTGATGATGGGTGAAGGTCTTCAGTTCACAAAACAATACTGGAGTTTTAGGAGAAACAGGGTAGCAGCCTCATCCAGTACAATGGGAATGAATGGTGACCACGGATAAAATGTTATCGCGAGACTTCTGCACGTGCATCGATTAAGATATATACGAAGTCTTGCAAGATCGACGCCATGTTTACATCCTACCGGCTACATGCTACAGTTGACATTTCTGCTAAAATCATGGCCTAAATGGCGTCTTTTGCGGTTAATCTTTTAATGTTGCAGCTCGCGGACACTTGGATTACACCACACAAGCAGGATGGAGACATTTTGTTTGTTTTGTGTGCTTTTTTTTAACGTTTTATCTGTGGTCACCATTCACTGCCATTGTACTGGATGAGGCTGCTACCCTGTTTCTCCTAAAATTCCAGGATTGTTTAGTGAACTGAAGACCTTCACCCATCATCACATCGGCATAGTGGTGAGTACATACTGAATGACTTATTCTCACAAAGTGGAGTATCACTTCAAGGTTGCTGATATCAATTGAATATTGATATTGGTGTTGGACATTAAAAAGTATCTATCCCGAATTTTCCTTAAGAGATAGTTCAAAATGTTAACAATGCTACATGCTACAGTTGACATTTCGGCTAAAAACATGGCGTAAATGGCTGGATGGTGAATGTGGGATTGACTCAAAATAAACCAAAGTGTGTGTGTGTGTTCATGTTCACAATTAAATAGTATGTCACTCAGTGTAATGATGTGGCACACTGATGTTTTTATAGTTTTTCTAGCCAACAATGGAGTCCTATGGCACAGAGAAATAAATAAATCAGGCTTTGACTACACAAGCAAAACCTGTTGATCAGTTCAAGGTTTCTTTTCATGGGATTTGTCAAAGTAAAATACTGCCAGACTTGTCCTGTGTGTACTCAGCAAATACATTTTAAAAGTGGCATTTTTGTATTGCTTTTTATTTGATTTGATTTTGGACTTATGCAGGGAACTGAAACATATCAAATTGTATTTGCACAGCACTTTAAGACACTTTTACAAAGTGCCTTACAGGCATAAAACAATATTTAAGTGTCAATAAGTTAAGAAAATCAACCTCTATGCAATCATATTCCAGAGCTGTATTACAGAGAAAAGCTAAACTTTGCAGAAAAAAAAATTTAAGCAACTGCAGCAGGACAGCTGGCAGGAATTCAGCAGAGTACCAAATTAGATCTACATTTCTTACTTCCTGTTGTTAGGTCATTAGGCCGGGGATTCACTACATTGGCAACAAGTCCGTTAGCCCTGCTGTGAACCTCTAAGAATGTCTTTTTCCTCTTTCATGTCACTCTTCTTTCTAATTTCATCCTCCTATCTTAGAGGACAAAGAGTGGTATAGCTGTGCTTTCTGTTTCCCTGACACACTTTTCCACTCTTGTCTTTATTTTTTTATTTTTATATATACTTTTTTTTTTTTTTTTTTTTTTTTTTTTGGTGCAGCTCCCGAAGCATCCGTAGAGGAGGCTGCTAAGTCAGCGAGAACTCAGCCGAGTGTGCTTAAGCAGATGTAGAAAAGGAGGCGAGCGCTTCAGGAGCTTGAGAAAACACTTCCCCGGCTTGCTGCCGCTGGCATGTGCTCAGCGTCTTAGGTAGTGGGTTTGACGGGGAGAGCAGCCGTAATGAAACGGGGCAGGACTGGGAAAAAAAGTGGAGCTTAAAATCCCATTAGCCTGCGCTGCGCTATTCCACCTCCCCATATGTACAACCTAATTCATTAATCACTAAAAATTTCAGAGACCTCCCCACCCCCAGGGGACACATTTAAGAATTCTATCATGTACTATTAGGAGTAACATTTAAATCAATGGATGCATCGAAATAATGCTCAAAGTGTGCATTAATTTCAGTTAAATGTTACAAGAACGTCACTTTACAGTTGTGCCTTGTTGTACACCCCCTTTTCCCTGTCTTTGCTTTCTTTCCACATTAGGAAAGAGGAAATGCTCTTAACCCTCCCTTCTTCCTCCATTATTCATTTAATGGAATACTGAAACTGTGTCAGAGCCCCTGCTCAGATATTGTACCAGACCTGGTGTTCAACAGTGGCTCTCCCTCTCCCCCTTGCCTTGTAGTCTTTGCTTTCTTGTTTGCACGCCATTACCTTGTCCCCCTTATCTCCTCTCTGTCATGTATTGTCACCTGATGACATTAGAGACGTGACATTTCGCAGGCCCGTTTGAGTCCCACACCATCTGTTTCAGATCAGAGCTGCACAATGGCAACAGTAATCGAGGCGGCTAAACCCAAGCATTGTCCTCTTGTTGAAAGAAACAGGTACACATTTGCTTTTAATTACTAGAGACAAAACTTTCATAATAATGTACACAATAATGTACTAATTTTTGAGAACTTGGACAAAACTGTAGTTTTATTCTTCAATGTTAGGAAAATATGTTTTAAAAGATCAAACTCTTGGATATTAAACCTTGTAAACATTTTGTCAAACCATAATTCTTATTTAGCTTTCATTTAGAAGGGCTAAGGAGTTGACATGTTATGGTTGTTTACCAGGGCTTGGGCAGTGTTCCCGCCTTTTATTAAACCAGGAAGTGAGACAGGGGTCCTTAGGGTATACTTAAACCTTTTTATGCCTGATTAAATCATGTTTTTGTAAAAATTTGACAGAGCTGACAGAAATTTGGAACACAACTTTAAACATTTAATTTAAAAAAAAAATCAATCTTAAAACAAAGATGATTATAATAGCACATTTTTAAACCAGTAGGTATTGTTAGTTTTAGATTCTGAAAATATTTAACACATTTTTAAACTGTTTGATGTGAATTCTTGTCTGGGACAAAGGTGTTTTCTGGCACAGTTCTGGCAAGTTAAGAAATTAAAAAAATTAAAGCAAAACAAACTGTTTCATGAATTACATGTATTTCATACATATAAATCCTTAAAGAATACATTTTCGCCAAAAAGGTGGAATTAGAATGTTGGTATTAATAATTTTTACTTTTTGGTAGGACATGTTTAGTCCCAGTTCTCTCTGTGTACTGACAGTACGGAGCACAATAACTGCAAGAACGTCCTCTTGATTTTTTTGACATTTTGCAGAGCTCGTCGCGAGCTGAGCTGCAATCTGTTTCCCTGCAGGCGAATCAGAAGTGGAAGCAGATTATTTAACCAGCGTGGTGTGATCTCCACGCGCCCAGATTTGATGGAACTTGATCCATCGGCTAATTCGCCTTTGTCGTTCTGCAAGAGGGAGAGCCGTATGACATCATGATTACCCCCCACAGTCCTCTCGCCACACACGAGCATATTGCTGGTGTCATGTGCAAACCTTGTAACTCCCAAATGTTGGGGTAATTTCAGTGCATTTACTTGATGAGCTGCTTTAAGCTCTGCTGGTTGAGTAAATTCTCGGGGAAGCCTTTGAAATCTCCATGCGATAAATCACAAATGCATGGATGTCAAGCTACAAAAGCACAACATGCATGTTCCTTATGCATGTCAAAAATATACATGGGTGTGTGTGTTTGTGCGCACAATGTGCAGAGAGTGGAAAACTACAAAAACGACATTCAGATGTGGGAGGTTCTTAAATTTTTTCCCCCTCTCTTTGGGATTAAGTGGTTAAAGACTCTGGAACATCAAAGAGTTTCAGTGTCGTCTCCATGTTAAGGAAAGGCTCTGTGCTGAAGGTGTGAAGATGTCAAACGCTGCTTAACGATGCAGGATATTAGGCTTCCCCTGACACACACACACACAGATGCACACATATGCATTCATATAAAATGCAAACAGGCACATTTTCACCACAAAACATTAAAGCTATACTGTATATCACACACGATTGTCTATAAATGCTCCACACTGATTGTTAGGACACATTGACACACTGAAGTGTCCACATTCCACGTAGCTACAGTATTTGTAAATCTGCACGTTAACCTAATATCCGTTCACTGGTGCGACGAACATGAAGCATGAAGGTTTTGGGGATTTGGACAATTCTACCTTTGATGTGGGGCTCCATTCATTTGCATGTACATCAGAGCGCCTGTGCTGTCAAAAGGTCTTCTTAGTCGCTGACCTCATTAATGTGGTTAGATCAAACAGTCTTTTATCATATTTTATCTACCATTTAGCAATGGGCTGCTCAACTGTGGGGTCAGAACGCCACAGGGGGCTGCAAGACAATTTTGGAGGTCGTGCCTTTATTTATGGGTTACCAAAAGTGCTTTACAGTAGGGCTGAACGTTATGGCTTAAAAATAATATCTCAACATTTTTTGGCTATTCCACAATATACTGAATATCTTAATATGCACTTTTTTCTCTAAAATAACATACTATAAATTCTCTAATAGTATAAGATGATATTATCAAATACGGTGCATTGCTGTAGATTAAACTACCCAACAGTATATTAAGTGGCTAAAATGAGTTCAACCTTAAACATCTACAGCAGTAAAATGCAACATACATATTAATGCTGCAGTAATATTAATCCAAAAACATCAAATAAAGTAAAGCACTGACAGGCACCATTTTACTGCAGGATACTTTCAGTAAATGTTGCTATAATACTGAAGATGCGGAGTAATGTTACATAAACAGGCACTTTTTATTTATCTTCTGTGGCAGCAAACACAACACACAGCCTTTCAGTAACTATTACACTGAGATATGAAAAGTAAAGTAACTGCCCCTCAGCAGCAACCACTGGAAATTCAAATATGACAATATGGTCATCTGCTATATTGCACAGTCATTCATACTTAAATATAACAAATAAAATCGATATATCCCTCAGCCCAAGTTTACAGTGCTCTGGTTTCCGTTTGTAGTCCAAGTGGTATTGACCAATCACATTTGAACAGGCTTTGGTTGCCTGCAGGTGAAGAATCCCTGTGGAGAGCTAAGGAGGCAGGACACACTGGCCGAAATGCAGTCTTGGAAGCCCGTGTCTGATGATAGCTTTATAATAGTGTTGTTCCGATACCATTTTTTGGCCCCCGATACCGATTCCGATACCCGGCTGTGCAGTATCGGCCGATGCCGATACCGTACCGATACCACGCCGTTTGAAAAAACAAAATATAAGAGCACTCCTCATTCTTCTCCACCTCTTGGGTCAGTGCACTCTTTGCAAGCTTGCTGCTTTCTGCACTTGTTAAGTATCTGCAGTAACATAGTAAACAGAATACATGTGTTGAATAAGCAGTCTATTTCCATAGTTCTTCATGCTGGTGAGAGTGAGACATGGGCTAGATTCACATGAATGTACATTAATAATAATATGTGCATTTGTAATAAAGCAAGGTGCAACATCTGGACATCTAAAATATTATATTCTGTGATTCTAATTAGGGTTGTGCCAATTGGCGATCCGTTCGTATATTGGCGATTGAAGGGATGAACAACCATAGTTTTTTTTCCCTTGGCGATATTACCAGAGGTTGTGGTGAACGCACAATTAAGAGAGGGAGGGAGGGAGAGACAGACAGACAGATAGGCAGATAGACAGAGAGGCAGAGAGACAGAGAGAGACAGACACAGGAGGGAGAGGGAGAGAGAATGGGCCTGTGTGTGTGTGCGCGCGCGCGCATGACGGCGAGCTTACTGTGGCTATAATTAATTGATTAATAAGAACAAAGCACCATGAATTCAAACTCTTCCGATCCTTAATGCACTAGATTCATACTTTTCCAAATTACCTCTGTGTTAAATACTGTCAGAGATGCCGCATACGGACGGATCAGCTGGCGGTGATCACTGACTTTATTAAGCCGACTGCATCTAACACAGCGCACACGCAGCGTGCAGAGACGCCGTAACGTCTGACCGCAAACAAAGTAAGTGATCCGTGTCAGCTTAATATCATGACTTTAAAAGCACCGAATTACTTGCCTTAACGAATTTCGTTATAATAAAATATGAAGAATTGTAAAATATCATTTCTATGAGGCTGTTCAGTCAGTCTAACGAAGATCAAGCTACGTGCGGCTTGTTCAGTCAATATTGTTCATTATTGATAGTGCTGAAATTACACTTTATGCCTAAAATAATTAATACCTTGATAATACACTACCTACCAGCCTTAGGGTGGAGCAGCCATGATCTGTTGCGAAATGCACACACATTAATGTGGCGGCTGCGGAGCCGTTTTAGTTCCACCTCTTGCAACTTTCTTTAAGAGCGTCCGCTCCGGGCCAATAGGATAGCCTGGCTCGGCATGCACTGAACACGTGTGATCACAGCAGTGAGTGTCGGGCGAGCTAGACACAAGGCGCTGCGTACTAGTAGGCCTATCGGTAAATGGCATCGGCGCCTTATTTGTTAGTACTCGCCGATACCGATGCCAGCGTTTTAGTGCCGTATCGGGGCCCCTCCCGATACTAGTATCGTATCGGTGCAACACTACTTTATAATATTTTTTGCATTCATATGCAGATTAGGGATGCACAAGATTAGTCGACTAACGATTAAACGTCGACACCTCCGCTAGCCGGCACAAGAAATACTAGCCGTTTAAACAATTTATCGATATTTCATTCATGCACAATGCCAGTTATCTGTCGCCTCTAAGATTTTATGTGGCCGCCCGCCACTAGTCGGGGCTGCGGCACCGTCACTGTGGCACTGTGAGACAGCAGCCCCTCTCACCCAACGCGTATGCCCGATCGCCTAGGCAACCCCTGATGTTTATATGGGCAAAGTCGTACATATGACAGCTCGTAAAACCAGTGCAGTTTGGCAGTGTTTTAATTGAGACAATGGAAATGTTGAATGTATACTCTAACATAATAAGCTGATGTATAACCACTCAACTGAAGCAACATGTGACCACATTAAGCACAGACACAGACATAAACCTGCAGGCGGAGCTGCTGCTGCTGCTAGCACTGCTAATGTTAGCCACACTGTGTAGCAGACCAGCAGCTAACGTCAGCTAACGTCAGATCCTCTTTGGTCTGAAAAGTTGAAGCATTTAGTGAGTTGTTGTATTGTTTTGTAAGTTAATGTGTACAGTTTGTATTGCACATTTAGTGCGCATAGTGCGCATTTCAGCTACATTTAAAGTACGATTTGGCGATTGTTGACTGTGATTAATGGCTTCAAATGGCTCTTAATACACAGTATCTTTTTTTTCGGACAGTGTTTAACATTATAAATTAATAAATTCTGCTCAATTTTAACTGCTTTCTGATTGTTTTCTTAGTGTTAGACTAGTTGACTAGTCTAAATTAAATTTTGCGTTTAATCAAATTAGTCGCCAGGAACATCCCTAATGCAGATTTGTTTATAAAGAGCAGGGGTCCACTGACGAGCCTGAAGTTATTAATTCTTGGGTATCCACACCAGATACACCAGAAGCTGTAAAGTTTGGTCACTGGCTCTAGAGGCTACATTGTCAAGTAACCGGTGGGTTTGGAGATTGATAAACAGATATACTGGTATTAGTACATCTGTGAGTTATAGGTACCTTGTGGAGTTTCTGACCACTACCAGTGGAATGGAACAATGTTTTTAATTGCAACCAGTCTTTTTGTGCCACAGTCGCGAATGGCTCCAGTCAGTCAGTTCCACATGGATCCCTTGATTAAAATGCCCAACTTTACAGCAGAAATAAACATCTTACAGCTTGGTACAAAAAACTGCCAAGATGGCGACAACCAGAGCCACCACACTGTGAGCTTCACAATCATTCTTCAGAGACCTATGGGTGATGCCACGAATGCTTGTAGTCGATTGTTCATGTCAGCAAAGAAATAATAGCAATGTTAAGTTCTTGTGATATGTTTCAGTGTACTGCATCTCTCTCTTGTCTGTCTGTCTGTCTGTCTTGTTAACCGAGCGGGACAGTGCATCTCTTAGTCTGTCTGTGTCTTGCTTGCTTGCCAGGCATCTCCAGGGCTGTGTTGTGTAACTTCGTTTGTACAATTTTAGGACATACAGCAGCAGCCACAGTCTACAGGCTCATGTTCACACCGTATAGCCAAAGCTAACTGTATAATATTGTGAGGACTGGGCTAATTACCAGACAGCAGAGCCAAAGTTTCAGTTTTCATATTTTCTATAACTTCTTATTTATGGTAGTATTCATATTCTTACCTTAGAATTTGATAAAGAATATTCTATTCAATACTTATTGTTTGTTTATACATTGTTTTTTCCTGTATAGGTCTACTTATTCTGAGACATACAGTGGTGAAAACTGTTTTAAATGAGGGAGGATTGTAGTGAGAGCACTGGGGTGTCTTGTGGGACTGTGTGGCAATGGCAGGTTTACATGGGTCAGGTAGGAGGGTCCCTTAACAGAATTTTGCTTCAGGCCCAAAGGATGTCAGGACCTGCTCTGTTGGTGGTTTTAATGTTGTTCTACTGTTGGTGCCAGTCACAGAAATGTGGCAGTGCACCATCAAAGGCATGGAGGAGGGAGACAAGCTAGCAAACATGGATGTACAAAATGCAGGATTATAAATATTCAACATGTTGTTAGACCTCAAGGCTATACACAGTGTGCTTGGGAGAGAAACACTTAATGTAAACATAACTTTTTTTGTTTGTTTGTTTTGCAAGAACACCTCTAGCACGTATGTGCTTAAAGCTGCCCTGTAAAGATATTTGAGGTAGTTTAGAAATAGTGTTCTATTTGTCTGCCAGAGAGTACTAAAAAGTCCTGTCACAATTCTTTAAAGGAACCGTTCACCCCCAAATTGAAAATACACGTTTTCCTTCCTACCTGTAGTGCTATTTATCCATCCAGATAGTTGGTGTGAGTTGTTGAGTTTTGGAGATATCAGCTGAAGAGACATCTGCCCTCTATCAAATATAATGGAACTAGATGGCACTCGGCTTATGGTGCTCAAAGAGCAAAGAATAACCAACCAACCAAATAAAAAGATACATTTGAAAAATTCAACACCAGTGTCTCTTTCCAGAAATTATGATCCTAAATGGTACAATAGAATCTACCGAAACTACTTTCTTCCCACTAGAAAACATGAACATGAAACTACTCACAACAAGGTCTGTGGATTACCTTGAGCAACCAGGTCTTTTCAAATGTTTTGGTGCTTTGAGCACCACAAACCGAGTTCAATTTAGTCCCATTATATTCTAGAGAGGGCAGACTTCTCTACAGCCGATATCTAAAAAACTTGGCAACTCAGGGTGGGTAATTATTTTTCATTGATCAAATAATATAAGGCGTTAATAACGGCTAATTCTCCTATAATGAAATGGTCATAAGTGTTCTATATAGGGCACTTCAAATGTTGGTCACCCTTTCTGAATTGCCATGTGATGAATTGTGGGCTAATATTTTGTTGGTAATGTCCAAAACTTGATGTTTTACATTGTATCATGCATGCTGCATACAGGTTGCAACAACAATAGCAGCAAACATAGAGGAAGAACAACATAAACAACATGGATGTACAGCATTGACTGAATAAAGCTGCAGTTTAATATTTAAAAAAAAATACAGTTCATTATCATTACAAATGAACACAGCACTGACCCCTTTTCAAAATAAATGTCTGATAATGGTTTAATCTAGATAGATAAATAGCTCTACAGGTAAGAAGAAAAACATGTATTTTTGATTTTGGGGTGAACTGTCTCTTTAAGAACCTAACCTTATTTCTCCATTAGGCTGATCTTGTTATCACATCTTTTACCTTATTAAAGTGTCCGCCCTTACAATTCCACTATATTGCGAGCTGCTGTTATCATACTCTCATACACTTCTCTTCAATGACCAGACTGCGCTGAGGTTTTGTTATGCACAGCAAAACCGCAATAAAAAGACTTTGATTTTTTTTTTTAAAAAGCCACTACACTGTGGATGACAGAGTGTGAGATATATTTTGACAGATCCAAAATGTATCACAAGCCTTTTTTTTGTAGTTTCATAAAAGTTAACATATTAGAGACTTTTTTTTAACATGATGTGATGATACTAAATGCATCTTACGACGAGTGAACACAAGAAGACATTAGTTTGTTTTAAGGGATAACAAGCCACAGAGGCCACTCTCTAATCGTCGGTCCAGAGAGCATATGAGCCTGTAATCACAGCTGTTAATGTAGCTTCTCTATAATAATGGCTCCTTTGTGTGCATCTGTTTACGTGTGTGTGTGTGTGAGAGAGAGAGAGAGAGAGAGAGAGAGAGAGAGAGACGGAGGCAAACTGAATGGAGCAACCTGCCGTCTTCACGTGAGCAAGTGCACCTGAGACGGGAGAACGCTGAGCTAGTTCACCATCATTAAATGTGTAACTCGCCACCTTGGGGAGCAATCAAGCTCCATTTGCAGTATGTCTCGACAAAAAAGGAGGAAATCAGGTAACACGCTCTGTCAGGAAAATTGACTGGTCAACAATTTGCAACTGGTAATTTATCAGATTTATTAACGCTGGCACTTTTCATCTGCAGAAAAATTGTACAAGTAAGGGGAAAAACAGCTGTGCAGTTTCCATGCACGTATAGGAAGGAGGGGGCATGTCTCATGATGCATGAAACTCATTTGGCTGACTGTGTATTTAAATAGAATTGGGATGTTAGACAGCCTAATAAAGCACATTATGGAATTTTACTCTCTTTAATCAGAAATATGAAACTGAGATATGAATAGTTAGCCTGGACAATAGCAATGAAGCAGCAATGAAAAAGTTGCTTCTTTCCTACTGGACATATCTGCAGGATTAATAAGGCTCATATCCTCCATTGCAGGCATTACATTAATGTTACTCATTTGGCAATGAGGAATAAGCTAAACTATAATTAGAGTGACACAATGGGGAAAATATTGATAATGTCTCTTCATGAATTACATTATTTCGTGCCTTAGTCTTCACTGAAGACAAGAAAAACTCTCTTTCTTGAGCTTTATATATTCAGATGATACAGTTGTTTGGGTGGAAGAGATGGAAAATCAACTCTGTTCTTGTATCAGCACGCAAAAACAGATGGTACGTGATGAATAAACACTGCAAATGATAGAAACAGAACCGATAAAAAAGCAAATATCAATTAGAAACCTGTTCATAAACTGAGCATCGTGCTTGCAGGATACATATGATGCCAGTGAGAAACACACTTGCGCCTGTAAATCTAAGAAATGCTCATAAAATTGATTCAGCAGGCCGTGATTGACTGCCTATCTTAGAATAAATTGGTGGTGAAACCTTATTTATTGAATGAGTGGCTTGTCACAGCTGATAACACAAAATGCCTCCGTGCAGCTCGCAAACAACAGTAAGCTGTGGGTGACCCCCAACTGTAGGCAGGGGATACTGCACTCACTTTTAAAACTGAGAAGGCGAGACGTGATGACAAACTCCACACCAGAGAATCCGCATCCTCAGTCACTGTGATTGGAAATATACTAAGACGCACAGCATGTAGGGACACTCAAAGACAAAAGCGTCCTGCCGAAACATGTGGGTAATTGTCTTTGACATACTGACACCTCTCTAATCACTTTTATCCAATCAGGTCAGAGGAACACAAACACAGTAATATTCACCGTTTTTGAGAAAATGTGTGATTTGTATTCAGAGCTCTGTGTCTCAGGGCTCATTCACACAGATGTCACCAAGGATGAACTGATCTGAATAACCAGTGTGAAATGTGATTTATCAGACACAGCAACCTAACAGTCCAGAAAATTATCCTGACAGGCGTCGGTTTGCTCAAACACTTATATCTGCATTTGTCCTTTGCCTGGTGTGACTTGGACTTTATTCAGTGGACATTCAAGTCACATTTGCTCAACAAACATTCAACAATGTAGATATTACTATTAGGGATGTAACAATATATTGAATATCACAATAAAGAAATGTCTCAATACCGTATCTGTGATAACATCTACTTTGATGTATTACATGGTCAATTATTTTATTATTTTTATTTTTATGAAAGGGCTGCTGCAGAC
The DNA here is from genome assembly GCA_027495735.1 of Lutjanus campechanus. NCBI lineage: Eukaryota > Metazoa > Chordata > Actinopteri > Lutjaniformes > Lutjanidae > Lutjanus > Lutjanus campechanus. Next base: position 12,728 of record JAJHUR010097564.1, read on the forward strand.
TGCTGCACTGTTTTTGTTTTTTTGTACATACATGATTCAAACATTCATTGCCAAAGACAATTCATGTCAATTTTTTTCACTTTCACTTGCTCGTCACTTTTTTTCTTTAAATCAAAGAAGGAAAGCAAAAGTGCTTTAGGTTAAAAGGAAAAATACATTTTTAAATTTTACATTTTTTCAAGTCATCATTTTTCTTTTTTTTTTAACCATTTTTTGATATTGCAATCAATATGTTGTGGACATTTTATTGTGCTATTATCGTAACTTGAATTTTTGGTTTCGTTACATCCCTAATTTCTATAGTATAAAAACAAACTGTTGCAAATGAATCATTAAAGAGCACCTCAACACCATGGTTTACCCTGAGCGTGCCTTCTTCACAGATTCAACAAAAGCATATCAAACCCTCAGTCTCTCAAGATGATCTGTTGATCTTTACAAATCTGTACTCTATAGTCTAACAATAGAAGAGTGGTGCCTGCAAAAAAAAAAGTTTAAATTGAGACCTTAAAATGAAAAATCATTAAATCATGGATTTGGAGAATCGTGACACCCCTACTCATCATGCAAGTTTTATTTTGGTGCAGAACTTGGTCGTCGTCTGTCTTTACACAGACTGCAGTGTAGCAGAGAGTTGCTTTGTCTCTACCTCTTGCTTTTGGCAGAACTGACACATTCTGTTGCCAGACTTTTCTGCATCCACCAGCATCGATGGCCAGACTGTGGTCACTCAGTCTATGCGTAGTTCTTAATTTCTGTTGGGAGGCTTTGCAAAAGTCATGTCCACTACCCTGGTGAGGGTCATGCAAATTGTTTTTCTGAGAGGAACAACAAAAAGGAAGGGTCCTGGGGGGGGTGTCCTTAAAGTACGGGAGAAACGGGAGAAAAATGGTAGTGTTGGAAGTTCTGGCTTCTGTTTGCTCACAGTGCCCAGATAATATGTCATTGTTCAGTGCTGAACGGCATTGAAACTTACTAAGGATGAGGATCAGTTGGCTGAGGAGACTGTTCTCCATCTTCTCCCTTTTGGCAGGTTTGGGTTGGTTGGCAGGTCTATAGATTTTATTCAGATTATAGAAAGTCCTTCACTTGTAATGTATGCAGCATAGTGTGGTATATCATAATGTGCAAAACATTTATCTCATTTACATCCTGCATTGATTACTTAGATTGTAAATCTTGTACAACACTTGGCAATAATCTACCTCTGATTATGCTAATAAAGAAAATCAGAATTTCAAAATTTTTGTCTCTTCTCAAACTGCACACAGGCACACACTACACACAGTATGCACATGCACTAGGTCCCGTCTTATCAACACGCGCACAACACAGCACAAACAGACCCTGCACACACACACAGTTCACCACCTGACAGTAGCTGTGATGAGCAGGCAGAAAGGCGAACCTCTCTGGGCATAAATATGTCCAGTGTCAAGATATACAACTGGCAATTCCATCTCCAGTTGAAGCCTCGCCGATTGCTTTTTGGCCCTTCCCTGCAACTCATGCAGGCGTGGAATACGCACAGATAAAAACACGGCCTTGCACACATGCATGCACAGCACAGGCACATAACACACAGACTGAGGAGGGTTAAAGAGGGGATATCTAACTAAATGAAAACCACCTCGCAGTTGAAATGAGAATTATGCAAACACGTCTATATGTCACACATTGATGCTTTGTGCAGTGGAGCTGCAACCTACAATGAAAGAAGCAGTCTTTGTGATAACTTTGATATCCATTATAAAATCTTTCAATTAATGCTTATTATCCCTGCCAGGGGATCATGGGATTGCTTCTGTGTGTTCATGTGTGCATGTGCACATTCATGACTATATGCTGAAGGACCTCTGTGCTTTACAATTTTTGAAAAATCATACATTTTTTATGACTTTTATGCATTTATGTTTTTATGGCCTAAAGCATTATGTTTTCAGGTCATCACATTCTTATGAATGCAATGACAAGAGAACACCCAGAGGGAATTTGACACAAATGACTACTTGGACTCAAAGATGAACTGATCAGATTTTGTTGGTCAAAGGTCAAAGTTACAGTGACCTCATGTCCATGTCGGTCTCTTAAAGGTGATAACGACTGAGGGGATGCATCCACTTGGACTCAAAGATAAAGCGATTAAATTGGAGGTGGTCAAAGGTCACGCAGGAAAACATTTTTGGCCATAACATTTTATATTGAGACAGTCAAAGGTCAACCTCGCTAATGTTTAGCTCTCTATCAGTCCTCTGTCCTCCTCTGTTAATAATCTCTAAGTGAAGACAGCATGTTCCTCATTTGAAATGATTCCAGCGGAATCGCACATGTATAGTGAGAACTTCCTTTCTGCCAAAAAATACACTTAATATCTTTTATTAAATTCCTTCAAAGTAACAGGTCAATATAGTGGTAAGTTCCACATTAAATTCCTTCAACGTCTTCACTACAGACACTGGACAGACATGGATGTAAACTGTAACTTGACTGGTTGGTAGAGACGCTGCGAGGCAGTAATTTGAGTTTTTGACTGCTGTTTTACCATTGACAGCTGACTTCTTGCAAGTGATCAACAACTGCTTTAGTGTGAAGTCTCAGCTCGGGACATTGTATGTGGGAGTCATGTTATTGTTACAATTTTACAAATCTCTGCTGATTGCATCTGGTAGTCATGGTAGCATTGCAGTAGGTGCTTCATCATGTGTTGCCTGGTGGGCATCTGCACTCTGCTGAATTGCAATAATTTTTTGACTAAAGTAACATTATATATGTGACTCTAGATCAAATTTTAATTCTCTGAATTATTTTTACAATACATAAGATATTGAAATAGCGTCTTGTGTGACCTGGCCAACTGCTTCTGATACCATCAGGGCACTTTGTTCCCCATTTAACCTTGGAACCAAGCAGCCTCACTGAGGTTCTAAATCATCTTTCAAGGCAAGACTAGTCCTAAACAGAAGTGAAGCATGATGGATGGCAGAGTGGCTCTATGCACTGTGCAATATTTGATTAAATACAAAGGTCAGTTGCTCCTGAATCTAGGTACCTTTACATTTGATTTGATTTCAATTTAAATTGTTACGATCCATTTAGGAGTAAATGGACAAGCCGAAAATGTAAGCCTTCATAGCCTAATATTTGACTGGCGGCCTGTCCAGGGTGTACCCTGTTCCAGCTCACTCACTGTGAGCTGTGTGTCAATACAGCATTTATTAAGTGTAATCATAAGCCACATAAGCCAGAGTGGCGCGAACACCTGGGAAGTACTCCTTTTCTTTTTTTTTTTTTCTGAATAACTATATTTTACAAAACCATCATCATAGAGCCGGTTGATGTCTACTGAATAGGCATATGATAATGTCTACAGTGAAACATCATGATGGACGATGATATTGTTTGTGTTTGATTAAAAAAATAAAATGGTACAGGACAAGGTGATGTAGTGGAATGAACAGCAGCAACGGCTTTTATTCTCTCCCACATGTCAAAAATAGAACTTGGGTACAAACTCTACGGCAACTCTGAGGGGACACACTACCTCAGATACAGAAGGCCTTTAAATCATGATGTTACGATGGTAGATGGCTCAGTGGTAAATGACTGTCAGCCATCGTCCATCAGCCCAACCCTACTTAATTGGGTTAAGTACTACTAACTGTAGCTGATTGTGGTGCAATAGTCAAGTGCAACTTGTACCGTCCCTTCATTTGGACAGAAGAAGAGTGTTTTCTATGCTAGAGGTCCGTGAGCTCCAACCTGATTGACCTTGGTCTATTTCTGTGCTTGCTAATGGTTATGAGATAAAGCACTTCATTTCAGAGAATAGAGAGGCTCTGTGTGTAATCTAAAGCCAGCCTCCAGTACATGCTTCTTTTTAACTGGATGCATATAATTCAGGGGTCAAATCTTTTTTGTTTTTTTTCCTCTAAGGTCAACTTTATTGTGACAGCCACTCATAGTACAATTATACAGTCAGATTCAGTCTCTGTATCTCAACCATCCTAGTATTAGGACAACAGTGGGCAGGTGCCGTGGTGCTCGAGGACTAACTACCCCTTGGTCAGGGACACTGACAGGAGAAGTGACCTAGCATGCATGTTTTTGATGGTGGGAGAAAACTGGATGACCTGGGGGAATCTCACAAAGGCATGGGAAGAACATGCAAACTGGGATTCGAACCCACTACCCAGACCCTTTTCAGGGAAACCTATGATGAGTAATCAAGGCAACTCATAACTGTTGTTTGGAACTGATATATATTTGTAGTAAAAATGAAGATCTTGGTGAGTACACTAACACAAAGTGATAGTTTCAGAGAACTCAGATGAGAGCAAATTAGCAATGCTAACGTTAGCAGCCATTGCAACGAAGGAGCAACCATTATTATAGGTCAAAAGCACAAACAGTCAAAGTTATCTTTATTATGCTCGATGCAACAAAACTGCAAAGCTGATTCTAAACAAGTAGCATTTGTTAACTGGCATTGTGACAGCAAGTGGACTTTTAAGCTGAAATAAACCATGTTGTGTCAGTTAAGCAAGAGAGGAAACAACTTTTTATATGTTTATGTTTATATGTTTATATGTGTATATGTACATATATATATATATATATATATATATATATATATATATATATATATATATATATATATATACACACACCT
>JAJHUR010097565.1:2412-23343 GCA_027495735.1 Lutjanus campechanus
ATGGCGTAAATGGCCTCTTTTGCGGTGAATTTTTAATGTCGCGGCTCGCGGACACTTGGATTACACCACACAAGCAGGATGGAGACATTTTGTGTTTGTTTTAACGTTTTATCCGTGGTCACCATTCACTGCCATTGTACTGGATGAGGCTGCTACCCTGTTTCTCCTAAAACTCCAGGATTGTTTTGTGAACTGAAGATCTGCTCCCATCATCACATCGGCATAGTGGTGAGTACATATTGAGTGGGTTATCATGGAATGGAATGAAAAAATGCCCTTTAAACTCTTTTAGATCTATTCTTATATTCTTGATGATTTGCAAACAGCTTGTGGACACATACTTCGGCACTGACATTTTGAACATGTAATGAATACTCCATAGACTGAAATGATTAATTCTGGCACAGAAATTATTGGATTTTAGTTTTTTATAGGATTAAAGGTGACACAAATGAGAAAAAGTAAATTACATGAGTACCTGCTCATTGAGCTTTGCGACCGATGATTTATTTGCTTCCAACTCCTTCTCCACAGTGGAAACTGTAGACTGAAGTTTCTCTTGTTCTCCTGTGAGTTTCTCTCTTTCTTCTTCTGCTCTTTGCTTCTCTTGTTCCAGTGAAGAAAGAGCTGAAGACAAATTATTTTTCTCCACTTCAATTAAAGACATAGAAGAGAGTAATTCTTCTTTTTCAGCGTCCAACTTCTGCTTCTCCTCCTCTAGTCTTTCCTTCTCCTGCTTTAATGAGGAGAGAGTCTGTTGCATGTCATGTTTCTCCTTTTCTATCAAGCAGAGGCTCGACTGAAGCTTCTCCTTTTCTTGCTCCAGTCTTTCTTTCTCTCCTTCTACAGATGCAAGAGTGCAGCGTACGTTATCTCTCTCTTGTTCCACAGAAAACAGGGTCGACTGCAGTTTCTCCCTCTCTTCTGCCAGTCGTCTATTTTCTTCGATCTGTTCCTTCTCTTGCTCCTCCTCTTTGCCTTTTATGAGTGTTGAAAGCTCTTTAATTTCTTCCTCCAAGGCCTCGATTCTGGTCTTTAGGTCATTTCTCTCTTTCTCCCACTCCTCTGCCTGAGAGCGGAGCCTCTCTCCTTCTGTCTGCCATTCCTCCAGAGATGACTGCAGACATGTTTTTTCTTTCTCCATCTCTTCCAGCAGAGACTGTATCCTCTCTTTGTCCCCTTCAGTTTCTGCACTACTTTGTTTGAGGGAGATCTCTCTCTGCAGAGAGGCTTCCAGCTGTGCCTGCAGGTCATCCACTTGTCTTGTTTGTTTCTCTGCTTCCTCTCTCATTCCTTTCTCCAGCTCTTCAACCCTGTTTCTCTGTCTTTCCTCTTCCTCTCTTCTGCCTACCTCTGCCTTCTCCAACCCTCTCTCCAGCTCCTCTTTAGCAGCCTTCAGCTCTTCTATCTCCCTGTTCTTTGTTTCAAGCTCTCCCTCCATGCGTTCTTTCTCAGATCTAAGGTGGTCCAGCATGGCAGAGAGCTCTGATAGTTTGTCACTGAGCTCTTTCTTCTCCTCCTCCACCTGAGGGTCAGGAATAGAGTGACAGCAGCATGGAGTTTGTGATAGAAAACAAGTGAAGGGTGGAGGAGAAAATCAGGATCGAGAGGAAAGGTAAAGTATGAGAGAAAGGAAGGAAAATGGAAGAGAAATCTGATTAATATATTGTTGTCATGTAATGTTTTGCTAGGCGATATGGACAAAGTCAAATGTCACATTATTTTTGATCAAACCCCTCAGTATCAATACAGAAACATTATTACAGGGATGTCTATTGGTGCTTTCACAAAATATTGACACAATGAGTTTGTGCGAGAATTCTAAAGAAGGGAAAAAAAGGAAAACAAAGTTTCATGTTTCAAAATGTGTCACCTTTCTCTAAGTACACTTAATGGCTTACACCAGAATGTGGGTAGGAGATTAACATAAAACACTAACAAAAATCTAGCAGGCCACACGTAAAAATGTCAGACATTTTGCTGGCGATGATCCACGGAGAGGTGGAGCAAAGACACTCACTGCATGGTCAGATATAATGACTAAATGGACAAAGGCAAATAAGAGAATAGCCATATCAATCTAGTGAGTTTAGAAGATTGCATGCCTTTACTTTGATGTAACCTTTGAAACTAGGGGAAAAAGCAACACTTATGCCATATCACTATATCCAAAACTGATATCTAGCCTCATATCACAATATCAATATATTTCCCAACCTTAAGCAGATACAAAACAAAGGACATCAGATGTCTAGACACAGAATATGATGATACCTTTTTCCTTTCCTCCTCCAGCTCAGCTTTGGCTGTTTCAGCCTGTGGGAGAGCATAAATCAAGGTGAACAAATGTTGATCTTTCATCAAACCACCTCACATGTGAATTTTATCCTGGCAAACAACAAGTTGCTAAGGAAAGAAAGACCCAGCTTTTTAAAAAAATTTACAACAGAATACCTGCAACACAGCGTCCTCTAGACTTTGCTCTACATCTTCTCTCTCTCGCTCCAGGGCATCGATGCGATCCTGCAGCGAATCAGACTTTCTCTGGGCAGCTGAAGAAGTAAAGAGTCACATTTAGGCCAAAACCAACTCACAAAACTCAAGAGCTAATGTAATTTCAAGGAATAGAGACCTTTGAGCAGCTCTCCCATCTTCCTTTTCTTCCTCTCATCCGACTCGATGCGGACCTGGAGCTTTTCAATACCAGTCCTCATCTGCTGGACCTCATCCTGTGTGGAGTTCAGACGAGAGGCAATCTCTCCTTTTTCTAGCAGAGAGGCTTCTAGTGACTGAGAGAGACGGCACACCTCTCCCTCTAATGCCTGGAGGAAAAAACAGGAGGGGAATCAGGGGGAGGAGGAGGATTACAATCAGACATTTTATGGCACCAAAAATTTTTGATGAAGGGATTACAAAGTTCCCAATAATTTCTATATCATTACCTATATCTATACATATCAGAGAATCAGAGAATTTTGACTTTTTTCTTTAAAAATGAGTTAAATCGATTGATTATCAAAACAGTTAGTAATTAATTTAATAATCAATTCATTATCGATTAATTGTTGCAACTGTGTAATAAAGTTCCTCAAAGAAAGTTAAGAGACGGACGGATGCAGCCCAGACTTTCTTATTCTTAAATAACAACATAAAGAAGAAGCACTGTGAAAACAGGTTCTCTGAGGAAACCCAGCCTCAGTAAATTATAACCCCACTCACCTGTATCTTGCCAACCATGGACTCAGTGTTCTGATTGGCTGAGGTGTGGTCTTCTGTTATCTTGTCAAGCTGTCCGATAAGCTCCTCTCTTTCTCCGCTCTGTTGGGATATTGCCTGCTCCAGTGCCTTAATCTGTTCCAACAGCTTGTGTAGAAGAAAATGGAATGAATCATTTGCAAATCCAAAAAGGTGACAGACTCAAACACATTTCTTTATGGTATCAATGTAAAAGCCACTCCTGACCTGTGTCCAGTATCTGAACTGAGACCTGTGCAAAGGTTGTACCTGTTGCCTCTCTGTCTTCACTTTCTCTGTGCTGCTTTGCAGGGCTTCATACTCTTTCCTCCCTGCTCTGATGTCGTCCTCCAAGATGGAGATTAGGTTTCTGGTGTCACAGTTAGCCTTCTCCAGACTGTGAACTTTATCTCTCCACTGGATCAAAGACTGGTTCAAGTCATCTCGCTCCTCAGAGCAGGACACAAGTTCAGATCTCAGCTGGGTTGTCTGGAGAAGTAGTAAGATTTAGAATAATTATTCCACACTGATTGATCAGTAAGCATCACATTCAACAAATCCTGAAACCCCCGCGCCTACATACTGATTTTTCCCTGAAATATGCACATTAATTTAAAGTATTATGATATTTTAGCTCACAGCTTTAGACTGAGAACTCACCTCTGCTGTGAATGTTTCTATTTGCTGCTCCATGCCTGAACAAGTCCTCCTCTGGGTCTCCACCTCATCCTTCAGTTTGGTCCGCTCCTCCTGCAGGGTCTCCAGCTCAGACTCCATGCCGAGGATGTGCTGCTCCAAGTTGGCTTTCTCAGAGCGAACCCTCTTAAGCTCACTCTCCTGCTGAAGGAATTTCTCATCCCACCCACCTACAGAACCAAGGAAGATATCGAATCATTCTCAATATACAACAACATGGTGCAAACCTTAAAGCCTGTACATTTCTCCATAAATCATTCTGTGTCTTGATATTTACCTTTGGCCATCTCCAGTCCTTCCAGCATCTCCATAACATCTTCCAGCTGGCATTTAGATGTTTGCAGCTGCAGAGTTAATGCTTCTCTCTCCTCTGACAGCTGAGCAAACTAAAGAATGAGAACACAGTGTTATTATCAGTCAGATTTAAGCGATAATATAAACATGACATTTATTATTTAAGTAGTGAATAGCATTCTGCAGTTTCTTCCCCCTACCTGGTGAGCAATGCCTTTCTTCTCCTCCAAAGCGACATTCAGCTTATGTGCTGCACCGTGTGCCTCCTCCTCTGCTGCATGAACTTTCTTCTCCAAGTCTTGAACTTGAACTTCCAGTTCGGAGGTCAACTCCATTCTCAGAGCGAGATCGGACTTCAGGAGGTCAAACTCTGCATGGAGAGTCTGGAGATCATTTTCCTGTTTTGTGATCATTTCCTTGTAGTGGTCGAGGTCATCTTGTATCTGGGATGACCCTGTTGCTGATAGGCAGATTGAAAAATTGAGTAAATTTAGTATTTTATGCAGAAAATATGGAATCATGAGACTAGAGAGGGAGCTCAGTGTGAAACAAAGTAAATAACACATGATTATTGAGACTGCAGTCATAAGCACAATTTAATTACTCACCAGTGAATTCTATCTGTCTGGTTTCACCGGAGGAGGAAGGTGATGGAGAAAGTTCGTAAATTTCAGGTTTAGCTTCAACATCTGTGGGACTACTGCTGTCTTCAGGAACCTGTGAGAAAGCAGACAGAATGAAATGCCATACAGAAGGTTCATCTTTCATTCTGTTTATATTATAAAAATATACTTATATAATAATAATAACTAGCAGGTACAGACAGCATGTATTTAAACTTGATGTCATAATTTAATAAAAAATTAACTTTTCTAAAAGAGGATGCTCATACTGCTGTATGCTAAACATCCTCATGTTAAACCCTTGACAGAATCATGACTGAAAGACAACTGCACATTAAAATAATTGTTTTCTACCTGATCTAAGGTTTGCTGTTGATGGTGCTGCTGCTGCTCCTCATTACCCCTCATTTCCCCTACGTTAGCCACACACGCCTCCCTGTCCTCGTCCAGTTGTTCCTGGATCATCTGCTGCTCAGTGATGTCCTCCTTGAAGACCAGCTCTGTCTCACTAGCAGGGTAGGGGGAGGTTAGATTTATTTACCACGTAATAAAACACTTATAACACACTCACAAGCATACAGTTGTATATCTGAGTACCTGAAAGCCTCGTCAGACTGGTGGGAAAGTTCACCCAGTTCAGACACCACAGGACTCAGCTGTTCCTTTACTGGGACACATCCAGTATTGGTAGTGGTATCAAGTGTGGGCTCTACATCAGTCTGTCCTGCTGTAGAAACCATCAGATAAATCAATATAAATCTATGTATTCAAACTGAAGTAGCAGCAGTGTTTCATGAAGAACTTGTCTAGTCTAGTTCTGATTTACACTCACCACCAGTTTGTGTCTCCTCAGACTCCATGTCGATAATTTTCTCTCCTGGGTTCTGAGTTCCCTGTGCTTCTGAGAGCTGCTGTATGAAGCTGTGTTGTTGGCTCACCTGCTCCAGCAGTGAATCGTACTGCTGCTGTAACACAGCCAGCTCCTTCTGTAAGGCCCCCACATTCTGATGCAGTTCTACCTGCTCTGCCTCAAACTGCTGGCTCCTGTAAAATAACATAAAAGTCACATTAATAGAACAAATAATCTGTCAGCAAAACATTCAAGTCCCTCTTGAATTTAAGGGGATAGTTCAGATTATTTAAGTGGGGTTGTATGAGGTAGTTATCATCAGTGTATTACCTGCAGTAGATGGCAGTTGGCATGCCTACAATTTAAGGGAACAGCAGGAGTGCTGGTGTAGGAAACTAAGCAATGTACTGCTGTGGACAGGGTCAGCAGCAAAACGTATTTTAGCCACCTAAAAAAACTTAATTAGAGTTTAAGTGTACATTATATTAAGATTATTTTCACCGCTTTACCTTGACAGTCTTTTCTGACTGGAAACTGCTGGTATAGAAGCCAAATATTACTCTCTCCAAACTAAGCAAACTCCACAGTTAAAATCAATCATTTTACCTCATAGAACACAGGCATTGCTGGCTACTGCTGCCTCGATCCGTTGTTTGTTTTTGTTGTTTATGTATGACTTCTGTTTTACAAGGTTAGTTCAGATATACATAACTCACACAGTAACATACAAACTACAAACAAATTAACAGATGGATGCAGTGGTAGACCAGCAACTCCCATTGAACGAGAGAAAGAGATTTTTGGCTAATATAACAATTATTACCTGTCGGAAAAGGCTGTCTGAGAGCAAAGGAAAGCAATGAAAATATTCAAAATACAGCATACCATCAAACTGATATAGTTATCTTTAGGTGGGCCTTTTTTAAGTGGTTAAAATACTTTTTGTTGCTGACCCCGTCCACAACAGTACATTGCTTAGCTTCCATGCTGCTTTTCCAAACTGGGGGTGTGTCGAACGCTACCATGGGTAATACACTGACTATTAAGGTACCTCATACATCCCAACTTCAAATAATCTGAACTATCCCTTAATCTCTAATAATTCTCCAAAGTGGAGCACAGATAAAGATGGACCGTACCTTTCTCTGTTCTCCTCCTCATTCCTCTTGTCTCTCATCTCAAGCTGCTCCCGTAGCCCTTCGAGCTCCTGCTCTGAGGCCAGGAGGGAGCGTTGGATGCGCTCATTCTCCTCTCTGAGTGAAGCTGCCTCAGCTTCACACCTCTCTACACTAACTTGTAACTGCAGCTTCTCTTCAGTTAGTTGACTCTCTCTGGACTGCAGTTTGGTATTCTCTTCAGTCAGCAGCTTAAAGTGAACTTCCAGCTGAAGCTTTTCCTCAACGACTAGATTCAAGTTGGCGACAGAGTTATTTTTCTCGCAGGTTAGCTCGGTTAGTTTAGCCTCAAGTTGGATCTTTTCCTGGTTGATCAGATCAACGGCAACATTTAGTTGGGCTTTCTCTTCAGTGGCCTGTCTGAGGCTTCTTTCTGCTTCTTGTTTCTCAACAGTAATTTGATCAATCTTCTTGTTCATGTTGCTCTGCAGTTGTTTGTTGTCTTCAGCTAGTTTGTCTAAACTGGCTTCCAGCTCTCCCTTCGCTGCGTTTACTTGAATAATTTCAGTTTCAACTTGCTCTTTGTCATCTCTCAACTGTTTCACAGCCGTCACCAGGTTGTTTTTCTCCTGTAGTAACTGATTAAGATTGTTGTCTTTGTCTTCAATTATCTGCCTGAGAGCTGTCTCTAATTTGGCATTTTCTTCTGTGGTCTGACTGAGTTTAGACTCTAAAGTAGCAACGCTCTCCTCTAGCTGGCTTCTTCTGACAGCATCCTCTTCCAGACGAGTAATTTCACAGCTCCTCTCCATCAGCTCCTCTCTTGCTGTAACATACTGCGTCTCCAGCAGTGAGTTCTGAGATTGGACCTCCTCTAACCGGGTTTCCAAGACAGAGATCTGAAAAGAGATTAGATTTGTTACAATCAGGGATATTTTCCTTTCTCTGGTGTGACAGGAGCTGGTAAAGAATATTACAATTGCTGCCTGAATTTCAGACAGTTGAATTGGGACAGTTATATAGTAGTATAGTTATATAATCTCCACACCAAGTCTAGCATCAGTGGCACAAAATTATTTTGTCTAAGATAGTGGCTCCAGTGTTAATTTCGTTGGCTAATAATTTTCATCAATAACATTTCAATATACATTTCATATTTACTGTCAGGGAGAACAAGACCCGCGTGGAGTGATAATCAACAGTAAAAACACAATGAACCTGAAGCGGCATTTACAGACGAATCATCCCGAAATTCATGCAAAGCTTTCAAAAATAATGCATTACTCTTGAACTAAACCTATTAGATTTTAGGCAACTAAATCCACTGTAGTTTTAGTCAACTAAAATCTTATGATAGTCAACTAAAACTTGACTATATTTTGGGAAAAAAAAAATCATCTAAGTCAAAAGACTTGAACTAAAACTGAATCAAAATTTGCTGTCAACATTAACAGCGGGCGGCTCTACCTGGGCTTTGCTGTCCTCCAGCCTGGCCTCCATGTCACACATCTGGGTCTGATTCTGTGTGAGCTGAACCTCCAGTGCCTCTATGGTTCCCTTCAGCTCCTCCACCTGACTGTCATAAGAGTTCATGGCCGACTCGTTGTCCTCCAGGTCCATTTGCAGCATCTCCAGCTGGACCTTAAAGTGAGAAATGAAAGGAATACATCAAATTATTATGACAATAGTCATCTCACTTAATTTTTACCTCTTCTGGTGTGTCACAATATCCTGAACCAGGCAAGAATAATATAATATAGCACTGTTTCCACTGCTGGAAACATACTGTAACCAAGCATAGATTAGTAACCAACCTTGATTTTGTTCATGGCTTCCATCTTCTCCTTCAGGAGATCTGATGTTTTGGCCTGCTCTGCCTCAGCTTTATTCAGCTTCTCCTTCAGACTCTTTATCGTGTTGTCTCTCTCCTCTAAACCGCGTGAAGCAGCAGACAGAGTTGCCTTCATGGTCTTGATTTCCTCCCGTCGAGATCTGGATTCCGACTTAGCTGCGGCCACTGATTGCTTTGCAGCTTCGAGCTGCTCCTTAAGGTGCTTCTCTTTGTTAAGGACATTTTCAATCTCCAAAGCGTGACTCTCTGACTCTTTGCTCATCTTCTCTGTGTGCTCTTTGACTTCTTTCTCTAATGTTAAGATCAAATTGTTTTTTTCGGCAAGGGTATTCTCCAAGTTGGACTTGATTTCAATAATGGAGGTGTGACTCCTCTCAAGAGCTTCCAGAGACTTCTTAAGGTCAGCATGAGACTGGTTGACCACATCCAGTTCCTTCTTTAAGACTGCAAGCTGTTCTGCTGCATCTTTGCTTGCAGTTAACTCTTCTTCTAAGGAAGATATCTGCTCCAGAAGGTTGTTGATCTTCTCAGTCTGAGCCTGCTGGAGAGTCTGAATAAGATATAGATAGATAGGTTTATTATTCGTAGGAAGTACAGCCCATGATTTATGAGAAAATCACTAGAGCTAACTACTGAATATAACACATTTCCTTAAAAAGTACAATATTATACCTCAGCCTCTTTCTTTGCCTTTTCAGCTGCATTTTCCAGCTCAGCTTTCTGTTTCTCCACAGACAAAATCTGAGCTTCAGCCTCACTGAGCTGCTTTTGTTTCTCTTCTGTTTGGCTCTGCAGGTTCTTCAGCTCCTCTTCTGCCTGTTTGAGGTCTTCTGATTGTTTCTCATTCACCTTTTTGAGTTTGTCTTCACTGTCCGACAGTGTCTTAATTTGTTTCTGCAGCTCAGCTCCCAGATGCTCTTGGACCTTCAGGAACTGATCCATGGAACTGACCTGAAACATAAACAGAAGATTCAATCATGGATTCTACTGGTTCAGACAAAAGTAAGGAATAATACCCAACATAATGAAAAGGTACAGGCACTAATAATGAATATAACATAAAAGTCTACAGAATAGATTTTGTTTGGCACTGAAATTAGAAACACTTGGTGTATTCAGCCATAATACTCCACTTCAAGTGCCAGACTATGTAGCAAATACCTGTTTTATCATCATGTACTCATTGGTCATAAGATTATTTTATACCTTACAATATAGAACAATACTACACAACATCACTATATACAGCCTCAAAAATATCAAAAAGAAGTTGAATCAGCTCCAAAAGACATGACAGGGTGTGAAAACAAAGGACTAACTAGTAAATAAATAAAAAGAATAAATTACGGTAATCTGTTTTTAAAAGTCTGTTGCAGTGCATTAAAACAGACCTGGTTTTTGGTGAGCAGCAACTCTTGCTGAGCCTCCTCCAGCCGCAGCTTGTGCTGCTCAATCTCTTCAGCCTTCACTGAAACACTCTCCTCACACTGCTTCAGCAGGGCTGCCCTCTCCTCTACCAGCCTGGGAGAGATTAGACACCAAAGACAGAGAGTATACACGTTAGAAGCTACATTTATTGAGTCTCCAACGAAACAATGGGGAGTTATCCATAACATATTTTTACTTTTATTGTGGTTGTATCCATTAAAAAACAGTCTCTATCTGACCTATGTAAGTGCATAATGAGAAGATTGGCTATTTCTGTATAGTTGTTCTTAATGCCTGCCACCAGGTTAGATTCTCCCTGAAATCAGATGAGACGAGCCAGTGTTGACATTTTTCCAAGCAGAGTTAAAGTGAGTAAAGTATTAGACAGTTGCATATATTTTTTATTTAAATATTTTCTTTTTGTAGTTATTAAGGTGGAAATACTACCTTTTTTGTTAACACAGGCCTTCAAAATCAAGAAAATGAAAATGTTTCTTGTAGTATATTTAAATAAACAACAACAAATAAAACTCCCACCTGGTACTTTGCTCCTCCTGCTGTGCAGTGGCCTGAGTGAGGCTCTCTCTCAGCTGGCTGATCTCTGCTTGGCCCAGCTCGACAAGCTGGTCTTTGGAGCGCACCAGATCGCAGGCTGCCTGGTGCTTATCCTGCAGCTCTGTGTTGGTCCTCTCAGCCTGCTCTGCTCGAGCCGACTCCCTCTGCAACCGCAGCTCCAGATCTTTAACCTGTACATGCAAAAGAATAAGCACAAGCCTAAACTTGGAATATGTTTAATGGCTATTGATTATTATTGCTTTAGGGCCAGTGTTTTAAAATGTTATTAGGAATGCAGAGAGGTTATTTAACAGCTAACTCTACTACATTCATGATTTTAAATGTAAAAAACATTTAACCTAAAAATAATATATATAATAATATAATAATGTTCTTAGGGCTTATTGCGCAGACATGAAAGAGCCTTTCACAAGATTAAGAATCCATTTTCAGTGGAGACATCCAGCTATGTAAAATCATTGATTTTTTTAGCCACAAGCCCAATATGTTTGCTTATGAACCTGGCAGGATATCTTAGAGACTAGTGAACCTCTTGTACTTTAGCACCACACAGTTTACTGGTAAATGTGCAAAAAAGCCCAAACAAATAATAATCCAACAAATCACCTGTGCTTGAAGCTGAGTCACTTGCACAGCAACATTCTCCAGGTCTTTGGTGTGTTTCTGTCCAGCTTCGGAGAACTTGGACTGGAGTTCCTTGTACTGATGCTCCCTCTCCTCCAACTCTGTGCTCTTGTTGAGGAGTTCTCCCTTCAAGGAATCAATGTGAGCAGACAGACTGGCCTTGTCTCCCTCTGCACTCATGAGCTGCTTCTACAATAGTCACAGGAAATGTATTGAAGGTGCGAATACTGATGATGTCACTTGCATATTGGAGTCAATTATACTTCAATCTTATATTGCATTGTTTGAACACTTTTCAGAGGTTTCAAATATTTTTTTGTGAATTCAAAGCCAATGTAACTTTTACAGGTTTTTGGGTGTGCAGCAAAACAAACAGATTTCCTTGAGCATATTTGTCTCAATACTGAATATGACAGAACAATTGTTCAATATGCAGGCTTATCAATTTGAGTAAACTGTATGGTATATCTTTTCTACTCCATAAATATACTGGGAAACAGCACCTTACCTTAAGATCATCAGCGGCCTTGTTCAACGAGGTAAGACTGTTCTCCAAGTTGCCAATTTTGTCAGTGAGGTCTTTTTGCACAGCCTCGGTTTCATTAATTAATGTCTCTTTTTCTTTCTTCCACTCCTGCAGGGCTTGATGTTCTTGTTTCAGTTCTTTACATTCGTTCTGACTTGTAGTGAGAGTCGACTTCAGCTCTTGGCTCTCCTTCTCCAGAACCGTCAACCTGTTGTTCAGCCTCTCGGCTTCTTGCTTCTGTTTCTGAAGTTCATTCTGAGACCTACAGAGTATTAAAAAAAATATTTACAATGTTTTTTGCAGGTTTCAGCCACTTAAATTTGAGACTTTTAAATTTAAGACCTTTTTTTTTTTTTAGACCTTTATGGATGCAATTTCAAACCTCTGTCACATCTATACTGACAAAAAGTAGAAATGATATGGTGGGAAATCTCCCAGAGTCCCAGAATTATTTACAAAACAATTCTTTTCTTTTTTTTTTTTTTAAAATTCCCATGCAACTCTAAAGCCCTTATACCCAAAGTTCCTAATGTGATTGTTTTCTTGCAGAAGGTGCAGCATGCTTCAAAACTGTTATTTCCAACAGGTTTCAACAAAGCACTAAATAAGATTAACTTGCACTTACACATTAGATGAAAGTAGCATTAACATGAACTATTTTAACTTATTACTTCTGGAAGTTTGGACAGTTTGCATTACTGGTTCAATGCTCGTTTTGTCTTGTAGTTGTTACAATATGATTAATACATTTTTTTCACAAAAACCCTTATTTGTAAAGACTGCAGAGCAAGTTACAGATACAACAGACACAAAGTGTGTTTAAACCTTATTTCTAAAGTATAACTATGAGTACCTGTCATTTTTTGTCTCTGCATCAGATAGTGTCTTCTTCATGTTTTCCAGCTCCCGGGCTGAAGCCTGTGTCTGTTGATCCAGTTTAGACTGAAGTCTCTTCAGCTCGTCTGCCTGCCCTTCTGATTTTGCTGAAGATCAAAAAGACAAACATTTTATAAACCAGTATGACCTCAGATGATTCTCTA
This sequence comes from Lutjanus campechanus, assembly GCA_027495735.1. Lineage (NCBI taxonomy): Eukaryota > Metazoa > Chordata > Actinopteri > Lutjaniformes > Lutjanidae > Lutjanus > Lutjanus campechanus. The sequence goes on from JAJHUR010097565.1 coordinate 15,271, forward strand.
AAATAACTGCTACCCTCTGCCAGTGCCATTTATCATACTAATTTACCTCTGAGGTCATCCAATAATCCTTGTGTACGTTTGAGGCTCTGGTCTGCACTCTTCTTCTCCTCCTCCAGCTGACTCAGACGTCTGCTGCTCTGGTCCAACTGAACAGTCACACTGTTTTTCTCTTTCTGCAGCTCCTGGAAGGAAGAAGAAACGTGGAGAAAACATGAGGAGGAGCAAAAGGTGATAGCAGGGATGGGAGAGAACATGGGTACCATGAGAAAAAAGGTTCTCAGGAAAAGTAAAGACAAAAGGAGGAAATAAAAGTTGAATAGCTTAGACCTGTTCATAGTGCTGCAGTAAATATGTACTGGAAGGTTTACATTTTGTTGATTTGGTTAAAAAAATGTATAATATAAAATATACTGTATATTATTTGGTAGTATTTTTGAGTGAGTTGTCAATTCACAATTACAGTTTGTGGATATTCTAATAAAAGTATCCCACCTCCATTTTCTTGCGGAGGTCCTGCTCTTTGGTCTGGCTGGCCTGGACGCTCTGCTCTGACCTCAGCAGTTTCTGTTTCTGCTCCTCCACCTCCTTCTCAATCTGACTCTTCTGGAAGCTAATCTGGAAAGGAGCAATGGGAGAGGAGAGTTAAGAGAAGGAAGTAGAGGCACAGACGAGAGAATAAAGTCTGAGAAGTGTGACACAAATTTCACACATTAATGCCCTAAACCCTGCAAAAGAAAGAAGCTGATGCAAACAACTGGATTTATGGCTGAATTCTTTCACTTTAAACTCTTTTTTATTGGTTTTGTAAGAACACAAACTTAACAAGAACAATTCAGGTCCATATTAACACAGTCAGTCAGTTATGCAGATACACAAACATATACAGTCATCAGATCAGGTGACTCTGCTTGCTCTTGGTTTTAAGTCTCATCTTAAGACTTAATTTTATAGACAGGCTTTTCCAAACAGCTGACAGACTACCCTTATGTGGCCTTGAGCTTTCGTTTCCATTGAGAGCTTTTTTATGCATGTGTGCGTACATGCTTGTACAGTATGAATGTATGCATGTACTATGTCCGTATTATTATTATCATTATAGAATAGATAATAAATAGCTAACTAGAGCACACAAATAATAATAGCACTAAAGGAAATCGCAGTGGATTCAAAAAAAGAAGATAACCAGACAAGTCTTTTGTACAAAAGCTATGAGAAAGACTTGTGTCTTAATCAGATGTATTATTGAATTTCAACATCTTTCATCAAATGTGATCTGATCTGTGGTAAAAGTCAGCCCTTTTGGCATTGCTGGGAGTTTGCACACTTTGCATAGACACTGACAAAGTTGATACTACATCACTCTTGAAGTGGGAGTGAGAGAGGTACATGACAGGAGCGGAACAACAGAAAACATTGTATAGGCATTGAACAGTCAACCATCTTCTATAATAAACTGAAATAACAAGAAGCATATGTGCATACATGTCAGGGACTTTTCTTCCAAGTTGATGGCTGTGTAAAGAAAGACACAATCAGAGTAGATGTTCTGTTCTTACACAGCAGAACAGATACGCTTCAAGTTACCTTCTCTGTGTCAGCCTGCAGGATGTTGTAGTCTTTTTTGGCCTGTTGGATCTCTTGTGTTAGTTTGGTTCTGGTCTGGTTCAGCTGCTGTTCCAAAGTCTGGTGAGAACTCTGCAGCTGGCCTAGCTCCTACACAAAATATATCAGGGACAAAACTTCTTCTTTAAAATCCAGAAAACTGTGTTTTTATTTCTAATGTTTGATAAATGCTAAAAACATTAAAAGGTCTAATGATGTAATGACTGCAGGTTGTTGCACCTTTTGACTGTTTCTCTCCTGGTCCTTGAGTTTCTGCTCCAGGGCTCGTCTGCAGCTCTCAGCGTTGTGCCTCTGACAGTTCATCTCCTCTGAGACTTGTTTAAGCTTCTGCTCGACTGATGAGCACTAAGAACATTATGCGCAATCTTTGTCAGTTTTTACATACCTTTCCACTGTACTTGTAAACTTGTAATCAACCAGAAAAAAAACAAAACAAAACAATATATCCCATTTTAATAAAGTCTCTATGTACCACTTATGGAAGCCTACCTTGACTTCAATCTGCTGGTGTCTGTCTGTGGCCTGACTCAGCTCGTGTCTTGTCTTGGCCAGGTCTCTGTCCCGTTCAGTCAGCTCTTTGCGGGCCTGGGTCAGTTGGGTTTGTAGTTCCTGCAGCTTGGAAGCCTGGCTACGAATTTCCTTCTCCTGGGTTGACAGATTCCTCTCCAGCTCTGACACACGGCCACGCAGCTCTGGTGAAGAAATAGTCAAAATTAAAGCCCCGCTGCTGGACATCACCGGGATATGGGACTCAAAAGGAGCAGAATACATTTTTCAAAGGGTAGTGGATGTGCAAAATGAAAGAATACAGAAAAGACACCAAACGATACGCTAGTCATTAATTCCAAAACAAATTATAAATAGTCCACCTTGGTTGATGGTCTTTAGCTGCTCCATCTGTTGGGAGGATCCACTGGGACTCTGTACAGCTCTGGAAGAGCTCATCTGTTGGCTGGGTTTAATGGGCGTCTCCTCATGGGTGTCCCACAGGGACATCCCCCGCCTCTTAAGAGGTGTTTCCATCGCATCCTGAGACTGGCGGCTGTGGGCCTGATCCTGCTGCTGCCATGGGAATATGGAAGATCCAGCTTGGCGGGCAGCAATGTCCTTGTGGCTTACACTAGCCGAGGACTGATTTAACAGCTAAAAGAGAAGAGATTAGTTAACATCATCAACCACAAATAAACAAACCATCCCACATAATAAAGATAAGTAATGTACCCACTTTGACCTGCAGGACTTTGAGTTCAGTCTCCAGCCTTTTTCTCTCTTCTACCTCCTGGTTGTATTTCTCTTGAAGCTCCTCTAGTCTGTTATCTATGGAACACAAATACAAAAACCGTGTTAGGGTAAACTGACAAGCCTGATCGGAGTCACTCACATACATATTTTTCACATGCAGTGGCAGAGTCAACAATATCAACATTTGCAGTAATACCAGCCTGACAGGTGAGAACATAAGTGGAAACCAAACAACTGAGGTGAAGAAAATTTAAAAAAGCATCTCATAAAATTGATTTGTAAAATGCATACAGCCTGAACTGGACACACAGAGGACTAGGACAAACTGAAATACCCTGCTGTCTGTAGGTCTGGACAGGAGCTGGGGTAGAGAAACTTTTCTGTGGGGTAGTGTAGGGCTGAAGCTCAGAGGAGGAGGATGACAATGAGGAAGATCCAGCAGGCTGAGAACGATCCAGTTCATTTTTGTACCTGAGCAGATGGAAAGACAAAGACAGCAATAACAGTCAGACAAGACTAAGGATCCCTGTGCTTTCCATCAGGTCAAATAGTTTATATCTATTCATGTTACTTATTACTCAGTCAGTACTTGACAAAACATCAAGTCACAGGAGCTGCATTTATAAATCCACTCTCTCTGCTCATGTAAAAATTCACAACAACCGACAATGAACTCACTTCTTCAGCTCCTGCTCCAGTCGTTCAATGGTCCTCCTGCATGAGTTAAGCTGGCCCTCCAGGTAGCTAACCTAGTTACAGGAAAGATCACAGAAAGTTAAAAGTCAATGTTTAATCATCAGTAAGTATAACCTGGGATGGATGTGTACTGGTGACATTTCAAACTAAACAGAAATAAACTACAGCAGATATATTTTATTTCTCACATCAGAAACTGACCTGCTGCTCTTTGACTCCAAGGTCATGGGTGACCTTTTGACGGGCTTTCTCCAGAGAGTCACATGACTCTACTAAAGATTGGTTCTCTCTTTTCAAAGCAGAGGTCTCAGTACGTTCACTGTCCGCCTAATAAAAGAGAAACGCAGATGATTAATAGATGGATCTTTATAGTTTAATATACATTTATAAGCTGGTAGAATGTCCACTTCTGTAAGGCTGCTGCAGCAGTAAATTCTCCAAGGGATTCAATACAGTTTGATTTTAGCTACACTCATTCAATTTTCAGTCCTTTCATCCATTCCTTTTGAGCACTGACCTTTTGTTTCTGTTTTTGCAGGGCAGCCTCTAAGGAGTCCAGTTGAAACTGTTTCTGGGTCCTCTCCTTCTTCAGTTTGTCCAGCTGGACTTCCATCTCCTGGATCTTCTGCAGGGCTTTCCCTGGAAGTCCATCCTTCCACTCCTCCACCGCCCAGCTCATGGTTTAGAACCTGACTAAACAAACAGCTACTTATTTGAAGGGGAAAAATAATTCTAATGTGCAAACTGAATAACCAACAAGCAGTAGGTCTTGGGTTGTGGGAAAAACGTGACATCTGAGGATGTCATGTTGGACTTTGGGAAACACTGATCAACATTTTTTAAAACCATTTTCTGACATTTTATAGGTAAACAACTATTAATCAATTAGTCCAGAAAATAATCGACTATGAAAGTAATTGTTAGTTGCAGCCCTGCTTGGGTAGTTTAATCTACAGACACGCATCATATTCATTAAAGTCATTATGTGTTTGTAGCATCATTGTCCTGTAAGAGCCACCCATCTCTAAAATGTCAACTTTTCATGGTGTCAGAAAAAACAGCCCTGTTTTCAGCTTTGTGACGATGTATTTTCCAGCTGATCCAAGAGGGTTTTTAAAGGAGTTAATTTAGCTAGTAGGAGAATTTTCTTAACCTATAGAGGGAAGAGTTTATCATTCAATTTTAAACGTTCAAAATCACCACATTTGGAGATGCATAGTTTTCAATGGACAGGGAAGGTATGAAAATTTGCAGTCTTAGAGGTGACTAAAGCTGTCAGAAAGATGTGATGGAGTAAAAAGTACAATATGCCTCTGAGATGTGATGGAGAAGTATAAAACTGCATTCAATAGAAATACTCACGTAAAGTACAAGTACCTCGAATTTGTAACGTTACTAAAGTACAGTGATTGAATAAATAAAAACAAATGTTTTTGTCCAACCAAGAATACAACAATATACATATTAAATGAACAAACGATTACCTCTGATTGCTTACGTTAGTTTCCTTTAATTATAACGTCGCATAGAATTACGCATTATTAAACATAAGAAAGCGTTAGATAATTAGTCAATGGTATCGAGAAAAAAACACAACTGTTTGTTTAACGTTGCATTTTAGTTGCAATCGGTTGACGTAAATTATAACCTAACGTTAACTTTTAGTTAGCAACGTGAGGTCCTTGTGAAGTTAGCAAATATTAGCTAGCTGCATTACAGTTAATCGTGGCTATCGTAACGTTAACCAATGTTACCACATTAGTTTTAATGTTACTTAGTGAACCAAAGCCCGTTAAACGCACATCTGAGAAATTAACGTGGTCAACGTTCATTTGAAGTGGACGTTACATTAACGTTAGCAGCATACAGTTTCTATTGGATTAACGTTAATCTAAATTGAGCTGAATATGGTTTCAGAAAAGATTCATGTTGATTTTAGGCAAAAACCAACCAATCAGCGGCTGAAAATTACAAAATGTTGTGAAATGACACGCATGGTAACGCTAAAATTAATCGCTACAACAATTAAGACTTAGATTATGCTGCACTTACTTTGGGCGCGATGCTCCTTTATCTCACACACACACAGTGTTTGGGTTGTTCTCGTTAGAAAATTCAAATTCCAACGGAGGAAACCGTAACTCACTCAGCTACATTCCCATTGGCTACTTCTTTTTACGTCATGTCACAGAACGCACACGATTGGTTTGCTTCTGCTCCTGTCTCAACAGCGCTGACATGTGGTGCGACTTTGTAACTACATGCCACCCTTGATACTATTGAACTATCGAGGATCTGATTAGTTCTGATGTGGACTACAGTCATACATGGCTAATGAGCCTGTCGTCCTACCTAAGTTTAATCACATCCTATTATTTTGGAAAGCAATGAATTAACAAGATTTACACTGCTGACTGAAGAAATTGGTTATTATTTAAATTATTGTAACAGTTAAATATTTTTAATTAACGTTTTAGATATAAATGTATATATTTTTAAATAGTTTTTATAAAGATGAGAGATCAATTTTTTTCTCAGGTAAGGACCCCTAAGATGGAAAATACACTAAGAACCCATTCATGTATGTCCCTTAGAAAAACTTGAATATAATAACAACACAAGAGAAATGTATTAAAATGTAAGAATTAAAAAATATTTGCAACATGGCAACACAAAATATGCATAATATGCACACACACATCAAAAGACTGTTTCACTCAGTGTTTCACAAAATAAAATGTGGATTCTTATTATTTAAAATAATATACAATTTAAAAAATCCAATATATATATATATATATGAAATATAAAAGAAAATATTTTCTGTAAATATTTAGGGCCGTAGGATATGGTGAAAAAGTCATATTGCAATCTCTGCACTACAATTTTCAAAATATCATTTTTACTGAACAAAAAAACAACAACAACAAAAAAAAAAAAAACAAACAAAAAAAACTGTGATGTGATATTTGTTGGAGTCTGCACCAAACAAACATATTTTCTTTCATCTGAAGACCAAGGTTTTTATCCCAGGGCATCTCTGCATCACATCACAGCAGCACATATTTTTCCTTTTTCAAAGATTTTTGTGATTTGGTTCTTTACCATATTGCAATTTCAATATTGCAAATAATTGTGCCGACCTAGTAAATATGCAATGACTCATAAAAGTCTAATCATAAAATATAAGCAGGCTAATGAAGCCTTTGGAAAAATAAAAAAAGATAAATATTTTTTTAATATGATTATTTAAAATGTATTCATCTGTAGGTCCTAAACCCCTATTTGAAATCCACTGTTATAAATGGTTTATAATTAAACCAATCGGCTGTAGAGGGAACAATTTGAGTTAAATTGCCTGTTGTCCTCATGTTCACCTCCAGGTTTAATTTCACACAGCACCCCTTCACAGGCTTGACTCCCAATAAAGGATAATGAAAGGAAAAAAACAACAATCAGATCACAGACCTAGTGGTGGTTCAGGATAATTTATATCACAGGGACCAGAAAGGCTTTGAGGTGTCAAATAATCAATTAATTATGACAGTAACACTGAAGTTTCAGGGAAAAAATGGCTTGTTATCATGATGGCACAGGCCCCTGTTGGGACCACCTGGGACAGTCACTGTGCATTTGTTGCTGGAAAAAAACAAAATTTGAGCTTGTCTGCTTATCTTTTTGTCAGTCTGACAGAACATAAAGCTTAAGATGGACCACTGAAAAACTGCTGATAATAAATTGCAAGTGCAGTTTAATTACTGCAGAATATCTGATAAATAATTGTTTCAAATGGTCAGGTTTTATCTCTCTTATGCTTCTCAGGTACTGTACTTGTGCTACACGTGACAGCTGTAAATTAATGTGTTGTTACGGCAATAATAAATAAATAAATAAATAAAATATATATAGCAAAGCATCTACCATACTGTCATTTATTGAGTTCCACTGACATGGTACAGAAAGAATCAGAGGCTCAGATTTTAGTTTTGCATTCCAATAAAATAACATTCATGCCTGATAAAGTAACAGTTCATACAGAAACGGCAGAAAACATCTGGGTGGCCTTTCATCTGGTTTTATACATGCAGCATGAATATGCATTTTATTGTTTTAACATTTGTGCCACAGGTTTGATCTTTCATGACATCACAGAAAAAAGAAAACAAATCATATGCATGTTCTTAAGAATCTGGTCAGAAATTAAATGAAGTGCTCAAATCTGGCAAAAAGAGGGCTTTAGATATTTATATATATTTTTGGTTTGTACAAACTAGACCACAAACCCTCTTTTCATTGTGTATTTCCTTTGTAAAAACATACACTGAAATCAACATGTGGAACAGCGTGGCTGATTGGTACTTCTGGATTACTGATGCAAAGCTGTAAGGCAGGCACCTTCTAGATGCATTTTTGCAGGTGACAGGAAGAGTCACTGATGCAGGAGTTGCTACACATATGACCACAGGCAACTCATAACAATGGGTTATTTCTAACCCTCAGTAACCCACATTC